>LVTN01002038.1:16677-42636 GCA_001649415.1 Musa itinerans | reverse complement strand
TGATCATATCTTAATTATCGTAGTTAGAGAGTAAATTGAGTTAGGATTAGGAGATAATTCTACTAACTTAATTAAGGGTCAATTGGGCCCTTAATAGGGCTGAATTAGGCTGAATCGAGTAGCCAATTCAGCCCCTAAAAATATGGTCGACGGTGGCATCACTTGGAAAGTAGTGCCCTAAGATTTTTGGGCAGTGGTACCGCCGGTAGTTAATGTTGCCAACGGTAGTATCGCCCTTGTCAAGAGGTGGTACCACCAGAGCTCGGTCTCCGAGGTCTATCAAGCGGTGGTACCGCCTAGTGTTAGGTGTTAGGCGGTAGTACCACCCAGTAATGGCGGTGGTACCGCCAGGACTCCGGAAATTTGGGATTAGATACTTTTTGGCTCTAATTTTAAAGCCTTTGGGGCCTATAAAAATCCCACCCTTTTCTGCATGAAAGGGCATGAAACATATTGGCATAATCTCGAGTTCTTGAGTCTTAAAGTGTTGTAAAAGTGAAGAGTTCTCCTCCTTCATCTCTGGATATAGGTCACGTTGACCGAACCACTCTAAATTCTGGTTTGCTTTTCATTTGTGCAATTTACTTTAACTATAAATCATTTCATAGCAAACTGCTTCTCCTCCTCATCTTGCTTACGTTCTCATACGTTTTAAGTTGCTATCTTTTCGATTTGGTTTTCCTCGAACGTACAAAATATTTTATACGAAAATCGAAGAAATTTTCGCTGCACTAATTCACCCCCCCTCTTAGTGCCGCTCTTGTTCCTAACAAGAGGCTTGGGTAGTTTGATGGAGATCCAATACCCAATATGGCAGGATCCATTATGGTTAATTTGATAGGGAACCTCTATAAATAGGAGGGAATCAGTGGTTCATAGGCTAGAGCCTTTTGGTTTGCCTCTCCTATTCTTCTCCCCTTCTCCTCCTTAAAGCAGACTTAAAGTTTTGAGGAGCATCGTCATAGCTCTGCTATGTGGATCATCGCTAGAGAGGAGGGCACTTGACCTCCTTCACCCTCTCCTAGAGATATACAGGGATTCAGGGATATATGATCTCTTTGGGTAACACAATCTATCTTATACACAGTTTTAAGTTTCACAAATTTTTGCACACCAATCTTCGCATGATGACGAACATATATTTGGGAATTATAGATTTTGTTTTCTATTCTTCTGCTACGCATGTGATGTCACCCCCTAGATTTCCCAACATATAGGATCCATTAAGGGTTAAGTTGCCAGTACCTCTATAAATAAGAGAAATCTCATTATTCATAAGTTAGAACTTCTAGTGGTCACCCCTTCTATTCTCCTCAACCTCCTCTCCTCTTCCTTGGCTTTGGATAGTCTTACAGTACACATGGAGAGAGAGATCCCGCAGAGGTTTGAGGAGCATCATCACTACGTCCACCGTGTGGGTCACCGCTAGAGAGGAGTACGTGAGTTCTCCTTCATCCACTCTATCAAATTTAGAAATTTTAGGGATATATGATCTCCCCAAGTAACATTATTAACATGATACATGTAGTTTTTTAATTTTATGATTTTCTTGTGCATCAATCGTTGCACAACGACTAAGTACTTAACTTTTGAAAATCTGATTTTGATTTTGTTTTTCACTACGCATGAGATGTTGACCTGTAATTTCCCAGCATTTTGTGGGTTAGTCTTTATCCATAAAACACTATATAGTATTTTAAAAACACTATATAGTATTTAAAAAATATTATATAATATTTTTAAATACTATATAGTATTTTATTTTAAAATAAAAATATTATATAATTTTTTTAAATACTATATAGTGTTTTTAAATCAAAGACACCATATGATGTAAAATAAATATATTATATAGTATTTTATGAAAAAAAATAACCCATAAAATATTGTAAACAGCTGATGTGAAATTTTTTTGAATTTGGATGAGAAAACATTATGAATAGCTTTTGGGAGGTATTTTTAAAATTTTAGAAATAGGAGGTGGTGGTCTAAAAATTTTGAAAAGGGATACTATCCGAGAAAAACCCCAAAAAAATATTTTTACATGGACAATCGCCCAAGAATATTTGGTTCCCTTAAATTTATTGTTTTCTCATGTTAAAATTATTATTTAATTATTAAAATCTGTAGATAGTATGTTTATTAAAAAATAACCATTATAGTTAAAGTTTATTATTAAAAATTACGTGTTGTTCAATATTTATTGATCTCAGCAAGTAAGTTATTAAAGTATATTAGTACATTGGCAAAGCTTTATTAATGTTATTTAGTTATTTGTCTTTAATAAATATTTTAATTTGTAATTTATTTTATTGCTTGCAGCTATTGTATTATCCTCACATAATTTCTTTCTGCACCAAAAATTTTCAAAATCCAGTAAAACAAAACAAATTTATGAGGTATTTACTTATGTCCAGATATCTTCTGTAATTGCCGATGTCATGATCACTGACGCATCTAGGTAGATGACATATTTTGATAAGTTATACACTTAATATAACAGAACTATTAAGTATCAATAACAAGAAAAACACAAGTACTAAACTGACCCAAACTTTTAATATGGTGAATACTCTTCAGCAATCAGGGCTCAATACATAGATCCTAATTAGTCAACAAAGATCAAAACTTGGTATAATCTATCACGTCAATATAAATCATACCGAAAAAAATCACCCAACTAAAATATTATTTGGAGTATATCTCCTAGCTAGAGAAGGGTCTCTTTAGATATGGAACTTCTTCTTTAACTCTTTGAGACGCTGACGTACCTTCGAGCTCATATAAACTTGAGCAAAGAAGTCTTGTCATATTAAGTTTCCCATAAAGTATTCTAAATCAAAATTACTTGAATTACTATTTCAATTCGCAAGAGGCTTATTCAAGCCAAATCATTCGAGGAGCTAACTCGATATTTTTCTGCTCGACTCCTATCAAGGGGCAACGGTCGAGATTCCAAGTTACACTGATGGTTGCTTGACGCGATAATATTATGAAAAGATGGGTATGCCAGATGAATTTTGAAAAATCAAATTGATAGCCAAATTTGACATATTTATATAGAGTATGTTATATTTATAGGAATACTTTGGCGGAAAAAATAAAGTGGCAGAATTTGTTAAATACAAAAGTAGCAACAATATTCATTCATTTATTCATTTTATTAATCCTTGTGAAAAATCATATAGACATATATGTGGAGCAAATATTTTCATATTCATTTTTATAAATTAAAAATTATAACATATGTATGCCTGCAAATCTAAAACTATTTGCGGGCTTACTATTTCTTAACAAGTAACGCAAACTGTAATTGATATTAATACTCTTTAGAATATATAAAGGGTATATTAAGCATTATATATATATATATAGATGTCAAAGAAAGGAGTATGCATGGGATATTTATGATGCAGAACATTATGTTTTTTTGTATATATCTTCGTCACAGGTCTTATCCTTTGTACACACACCCACACCCACACCCACACCCACCCCGTCGGAGAAGAGCTTCTGCCATGAGCGTCTGCTTCTTCTCCACACACCCACACCCACACCCACACCCACCCCGTCGGAGAAGAGCTTCTGCCATGAGCGTCTGCTTCTTCTCCACCACCGCTCACCGGGTCACCTCCACCGCCGCAGCCTCATCTTTTTCCCGACCGCTTCACTGCCAAACCTACCCTTCCTTCCACCACTGTGGCTTCGGCCACCATTTCCGATACCACGTACCTCCCATAAAGTTCTTATCGACCCCATGGATGAGCCGAGTCCGCCTAATCGGAGTCCTCAAGGAATCCAGCGAGGTGGAGACTGATGATCGCCAGAGAGCTCCAGCGTCAGATCAAGAAGAACTGGAAGAAGCCGCCGATGGGGTCGTTGCCAACGGCGTCGTGGCGGAGACGAGCAAGGAAGGGTCGGATTTGGTTCGAAAGGTTCCCGTCAGGAGCAAGAGAAAGATTGATGAGGAGGAGGACGGGTACGATAGGTACACCCTGCGTAACGGGAGGGAGGTGTGTCTTCAATCCTCCTTTACTTGTTGTTCTCGTTGGTGTTTGAATTCCGAAGAATTTGTTTGATCTTATGATAGATTGGGAGAGCGTAAGTCTTACTGATTATCAAAGAAATCATTTGGGCTGTTCTATTAATTCACATAGTGCTTGCGACGCCCCCTTATCTGTGTAGTTCAATACTCGGTCATGCACATCACAGTACCTTGTTCCTGTATTTGTTCATCTCCTATTTGTTCCTTCTTAGTTGGGTTATTTATCACCCGATGCAACTGAGATGCCCAAGAAATCCTATTACTAGGTCGTTTTTAGGATTTGACTTTAGGTCGTGCACATTCAAATGTAAAATCCACAGAAAATTTATATGTATACAAATGACTAGTTTCTTCATTTTTCTGCAAGGAAAGACTTCTTCTAGTCTCTAAACTGATACGCTTGATATTGTTTATAAAGTGAATTAACAAAATGGAAAAGTTAGAATGGAATTTAGGCTACATATTTGGGCAACATACAATTAGAATTTGAAGTTTGCATCTCAAATAAGCATACCTCCACCTGTCGGACTAGAATCAATGGGTCGATATTTTTCCAACTTATAGGTTCTTCAAAATTTTAATTTATATGTTGCAAAGTTTGTAAAAGACTGTAATTAATACCAATGATGGCCATGCCATCCTAAATGGTATGAAATGGGCAGTACGGACCGGTCCGGGCTTGGACCGATATGCAGACTGACCCGTTTCGAGTGGTCCATCCCATTCTATTGACATAATAAGTGAACTGTTGGTGTCTCTGCATCTTGTTGAAGGATTTACCTGGAAGAAAAGACTAATGGAAAATCATTTTTCATGTTTTCTGGAGCCAACCTGTGGATTTTCTTGTAGGAGTGTGGATGCTGTTTGCGTGATACACAACATTTTTGTTTTCTGTTATATGTTTCCTTTAGAATTTACAGGAGCTTGCAAGCAGCTTTTCTTTGTTGCCTACATTACAGCAAGTATCTATTATAGTCATAGCAACCATGTTTGAGCATTTGGTAATTTAGAATATTGATGAGTTCTAAAGATTTATTGATACATTTAATTGTTTCTTGCATTGCATATTTAGGCTTCTGGGTAAAACAAATGGATATACATGTGGTAATTAGAATGTTAATGAGTTTTGAATATTTAATAAGACATTTTATTTTTTCTTGCATTACACATTTCGGCTTACAAGTGAAATGAATGGAACTGATAAATCCACAGAAAGGAGTGATATCATGAGTGGATCATTCACTCATGAATTAAATTCAACAATAAACATGCATATCATTAAGCTACAGGAGGAAGCCGAAACTAAGGTTCTAGTATTTATACATATTTATAACTTGATGGTTTTCTACTTGTCATCTAATCTCATTCTTTTTTAGTCTTCCCTGATTTGAAAATTTTGTACATGGCTTTAATAATTGTTGTCTCTGTGTTGAGGTAGCATGTGTATTCTGATGCTTAGTAGAAATTGTGCTTGTGCTATGCAAAGCATCCATTTTATCTCAAGGAAGAATATACAAGAAAAATATGAGATGTCCTTGGTTATTTAGCACTATAGGCCTGAATGAATGTCATGCTGTTCATACCTTTAGGCCTATGGTTGTGATATTTTGGAGGAGCTTTATGAAAATGAGAATATATATGTGCACTCATTTATGTTTGTTTATATATTTAAGACAAACACAATGGTCAGTGTAGAGCAAAAATATGAACCCACAGGGGTGAAGTGTCGAACACTTTCCATAAGAAAGTGCATAATTTTCTTTTTGGAATAAAATGAATAACAAGACAGAACAGACTACATAACATGGTTCTAGCTCTGTCAGCTGGAAGTTTGCTTCTTGTCGAAAAAACATCAAGAACTTAACACTGAATTAAGTCTTGCTATGTAAATGAAATAGCTTGTCAGGACCAGTTGACTAGGGCTGGGTCATGGTGTTTATCTGGTGTACCTAATTAAGTTTGTTTGGCATGATTGCTACTTATTGTAATATAAATTATAAACCCTCCTATCTGGAGCATCTATGATTATGTCCAGAAAGAACTTATAGGACAGAGGGGGTGAAGCGTGGGGGAGGTGGAAGTTATGGTAGGGATGCAACAGTTAGATAATAGGAGGAACAGTTAGATCACATGACCTTAAAGATACTAATTGCTTTTGTCAACTCAAACATCTTTACATAGCAAACAAACAACTGAACTTTGCCTCTATATACATAGCTTGAGAAACAAAAGAAAAGAAACTATCAAGAATAAAGAGATCTATTGCTTTGTCATAGATCATCGAATCACTTCTAGAGATCTATTCCATTTTTTAGCTGATCTGATCTGTCACAGTATCCCAGAAAATCTGATATTAATTCTAGAGTATTCTACAACAACAACAATAACAAGCAGTAGTGCCTCAACTATTTGGGGTTGGCTACATTGGTCTTTTCACACCTTGAGCTTTGTACAAGGAAATCCCCTTGGTCAAATAGGAGCATTCAAAATTTCTATTTATAATTTTCTGATAAAGTATTCTTAGATCTCCCTTTATATATCCTTGGACTACTAATATAGATTGTCTCACCTCGGCTAACCATAAAACCTGTATGGCTCCTTATGATTCCCCATAATTTTGTCTTGTATTGGGGCTATATCTAATTGTTCATGAATGAGAACATTTTATTTTTCATTTTTTCTGGTAATTCCACATATCCATCTTAATATTCTCATTTTCTCGACATGAAATTTTTTTACATGTTGTTTCTTGATCGCCAACACTTGGATTCATAAAGCGTACTGGCCTAACAATTATTTTATAATTTTTTTTAATCTAAGGAATGTGACAATTATAGAATAACGTTATTAAAAGCGCTAGGTGTTAAAATGCGTCAAGGTCCTAAAACGCTCGAGACGCTAGGCGCTTGCTCGAGCAAAGTGAAATGTTCTAAAATATTAAAATATAAAAATATATATAATATTATTGATAAATATGATTATATAAATAAAAATATGATATTAAATTGAAAAGATTTAAAGTGCCAAGCTACATTATCCATCTTCTAATAACAAAAATGTCAAAAGACTCAAAACAATGAAGTTCTATATCAAATTTAATCATCATCATAATCAACATCGTCATTTTCAAACTTATCATCATATTTCTCTTCCTCTTGTCCATCTTTATCAAAATAAGTTTTCTCCTCTTTAACAATGGCAGAAGATGAACTTGAGGCTTTTGTACTCATTTTTCTCTTTATCATCTGTCTTGTATGTTTTTAATTCTCCAACACCTGAGATGTAGCCATAATAGTAGTGCTAAATAGGGTGAGAAAAGGAGTCACCGATGGTGGAACGTGGGGAAGGAGTTACTGACGGTGGAATGTGAGGCTGGGAGAGGGTGGCAATGACGGAAGAACCTTTGGACGACGACAGATGAATCTATAGACGATGGTCAACAACGATGGAGGGACCACATACGTTGGCAGCGGAGGTAGGGAGCGCAGGCATTGACGACAGTTGCCTTTGACGGATCAAAGGTGAGTTGCGACAACGAAATAAGGTTCGAGGGTTTCATATAGGGGGGTTTACTGGAATGTTTAATTGGTTCAATTAAACCAACTAGGTAATATTCAATCAAACTAGAGTTGACTATCTGGTTCGATTGCTCACCTTCAATCGGGCGCTCGCTTGATGTGCCCGATACCTGGGTTCAAGCAAGTGCCTAGGCAGCGCTTCACTGAAGCGTGTTGTTTGACTTCTGTGCAAGGCGCTTGTGCCTCGTCTCGCCTTGCTCGAGTGCCTAAGCGAGCACTCGAGCACCTTTTGAAATCAATGTCGTTGAAAACTTTGACACTTCTCTTCACTTTAACTTTTATCTTTTACTCTACGAATGATGTTTTCATTAATCTTTCTATCTTGTTGTTTAATAGATCCAAGATACCTGAAATATTTACTTATAGAATTTTTTTATTCATTAATTACATCCTTTGTTCTTCTTTTAGTATTACTAAGATTACATCTCATCTATTTAGTGATAGTGTTACTTAATTACATTTCATATATTGAGTCTTAGTGTTAATTTAAAACTTTTAGTTTTTATGGTTTGTCTACTTCCGTAAGTTCAAAATTGATTTAATTGAAACTCTCATTACTTAAAATAATATCATTATGGCTAGTAAGTTCATCCTTTAGTGATGTAAAAAGATAAGGATTTCAAGTTGACCCTTCTAGAGTATTCCATCGAGAATGAATTGCTTGCTGATATGTCAGGTTACTCACAAAAATGTGGCCAGATTACTCTCTTTAAATGTCAGCTATCATATTTATGCACATCCATATAGATTGCTTTCTGGTTTTCAATTTGAAAGAGTACTACAAACATCAGCAAGCTCTTGTGAACTAGCTCTAATTACTTCATGGGAATCATTTGTTGTGTTGTGTGTTTCTGTAAAAAAGAGAGGTAAGAAGATGTTTGCTAATCTTAACTTGCAATCTAGATTTTGCTGGTTCTATTGCAGATCAATCATCAATAAGGTTTTTACACTTTCTTCTTTGAACTTTTTTTTCCCCAACTTTGCACTTTTCTGGTAAAGTTTCTTGCCTAATTGCAGTCTGATATTTAACTTTCTTATTTTTTGTTATTTTAAATCTGAGAAATTATCATCTTAAGATTGTAGGTGTTTCAAGAAAAAGCGTACCTTGTTGGAGTTGAATGTAAAGGTACTGAAGATAACACATTCAGTATCGAGGAATCACTTCAAGAACTTGCACAATTAGCTGATACTGCTGGACTTTCAGTTGTTGGCTCTACTTATCAAAAGTAAGTTCCCTTCTCTTACGGAAACTGATTTAGTGGATAGTTCTTTGTATGCATTTATAAAGGCCCAAAATATATATGATTTTTTGATGTATATACTTAAAAAGATAATCTTGTTGAGGGTTTTTTAGCTGCCATGAAATCCCTTCTCTAACCTTACATGAGAAAAAGGAAACTTAGCTGCAATTGTTTCTGTTTAAAATGTACACCTAACTACTTTCCTCACTTCTGATCCAGTCTCACACATTGTGTCATATATAGCTAATTGTACACCTTTGTGTATTTGTCTCCCTTTGAGATTCATAAAATGATTCTTGTGTCTCCACAGCAACAGTTTGTGAAAACACGACTAGCCACAGCCATCTGCTTTCTAAAAACTTTGTTTAAGGAATTTCCGAGTGGTTATTTCAAGCACTTTGATTCATGGTTGCTTTCCGTCTGGTCAATTTAATATTAGTTTTTTTTGGCGTTCTTTAATTGTTAACTTTTTCAAGCACAATGCTTTGAACCTGGGGCTGAGTCGGGGTAATTAAAACAAAAAGGCAGAACCTTAAGAAGGTCTAAACGAATTATTAAATGTTCAATTTTTTGTGGTGTTAATGTTCTCTCTGGGTAATGATTTTCTATCATGTTCTAGAAGGATTAGTGGCCAGATGACACTTCCATTATTAACTTTTTCCCTTGTGTCTTCTACTTTTTCTTTAGTGCAGTTGCTAATGCATCCAAGATTCAAAGATCTCTGGATTCTCCTCCACTTTGGTCATTGCAAATTATTGTTTTTTGTATTAATATTTTAAAGGGCCAGCTTTAGCACCATGGTAAAGTTTCTACTTTTCTTTCTGGTGTAGAGTATTCGAGTAATAGCCTCTTTTACTTATAGGGCCAATGCTGCCTGCATGAAGTCTCCCCAGACACTGAGTTGGCAGGTGCCTTGTTTTGGCTGCCCTTTTTTTGTGTTTCTGAACTGCAGCAAGAGACAGTACAGTGCTATTTAATCTTTAGTGCAGTGGCTGTCCTTTTTATGTATGGGTATCTCGAATCTGTCAATAGATATCATTCAACACTTTTTCTTTTTTTCTCTCGTTGTTATGATGTATAGTCTAATGCATTCTTCTGCTATTTGCCTCAGCTATATAAAACGATGAGATATGGTCTCTTGGTAGAATGAACTTTCTTGGTTTTTAGCTCCTATGATGTATGCTGTCTACTTTTGACTTTCAATTGTATTGCTTTGGTACTTCTGCTGTAATACTTAAGATTTACTTATGCACACTGATCCAAAGCTTTTGGTTAGGCTTGCTAATCCAAATCCAAGGACATATATTGGCTCTGGCAAGGTTGCTGAAATCAAGAGTGCAATTCATGCCCTTGATGTTGAAACTGTAATTTTTGATGATGAGCTGTCAGCAGGGTAAGATTCTCATATATTTACTGTCACTTGCAAGGAAAATATGCATTTTAATCAGTTTAAAGCACAAACACATATCCATAATTCTGAAAGTACAAACATGTATTCTGTTTATGTCATTCCAATATGATTAAAAATGCAAAACTATTAAAAGCTTATATGTTAATCTCCATCAACTGATTTTGGTAGCACGTGAGTATATTTGCACGAAGGTACATGCATAGCTGAGTCATGAGGACAGCTATATCTCATAAAATATTGTCTACGATCATTTAATAGGAAGCTAGTTGCTTAATTTCATGATCTTCCATTGTGTATGAAGAAAATTGCATTTTTGTCCCTTTGACTTTCTGTGTGGTTTTAACTGCTGTTCTTTGATTTTTCACATACTTTCTAATATGGATCTATATCTTGGATACCAACTACTCTGGTGATATCATGATATGTTGGTATGGTGACGTACTAGGACATGCCACCAATAAATATATAAAAGAGTTGATGTGCTGGTATGCTTAGGCAAGATATTGCATATTTGAAACAATTGCACTAGTTTAATATGGTCAATTCGGTGAGCACACCATGGTACTGAAATTCATGCTTTGCAATTAACAAAACTTGACAGAAAGCAAGTTGAAAGTCATGAAGTAATTCTTCTAAATTAAAAAGTAATGCTTGGTGGAGGTAAAATTGCTGAAGTTATGTATCTATTTGATGACAATTATCACCAAGTTATAATAAAATAAGTTTTCTTGATCCTGAGAAAAGGATAATAGACAATTTTAGGATTAAAAATTGATAAAAGTAAGAAAAAAATTATAAGAAAATGTAAACATAATTAAAACATATAAACAATTGACTGATTTGGAATAAAAACAAAACTATTATAAATAACAGAAAAATTGAAAAGTGAATAATTATATTTAGTAAGAAAAGTTGAATGAGAACTTACTTAAATTATTAAAAACTTTAGAGAAGAGTTACAAATTTGTGAAAATTGAATTTCTATAGTTTTTCCATAAGAAAATTTCATAGGTTTGCTGAAAATGTCACTATGCCTCAGTTTTGATGACATGCTTTGCAGAGTGGGAACAATTCAAATTCTTTATTGCAATTGATATTCTTAATTAAAATAAATATTATAACAGGTAAAGGGAATGCAGAATATGTGTCAAATGGGAAAATATGTTCTTTTCATGGCATTTAATTATTTTGGAATGTCCTCTTTAAGAGGTGCAAATAAATATATATTAAAGTTGTTTTGATGGTACAATTTTGTTTTTAATATTTTGCCACTAGTTAAATTTTATGAATGTAAATCGGTCTTGAAACTTGCCATTTTAGAGGAAGAGAAACTCATAGGTATTAGAAACGATGTGCTAATTTTTTCTTTCAATCCAGTATATCTATGTTAAAGGTTAATATAAAGACCAATGCTGTCTGATGCTATCTATTAACCTGGTTAAATTTTGTTCATCATTAAAATTTGCTGATGATGTTTCTTTAATATAAAAGGGGCATTTGGACAAGTTTACAAGCATGACTGATTGTGTAGCGCATGACTAATATAAGAAATAAAAACTCCAATGCAGATCTTCAAATAGCAGTCCTTCTTTGCCTTCTTTTGGTTCTTTTCTTTTTCATGTGTGCTTTTATTTCATATCATTCTGTAGACAAGAGTAGTTCCAATGCATTTATTGTTCATAGTAGCTTTAATCCTGGTAACATTTGGAATCTTTCCTTCCAGACAGCTGCGCAATTTGGAGAAGGCCCTTGGTGGGGATGTTCGGGTATGTGATCGAACTGCTCTCATTCTTGATATCTTCAACCAAAGGGCTGCAACTCATGAAGCAGCTTTACAGGCAAGTATATCCACTCAGCATTTTGATTCTGTTATTCTGGATCTCATGGGAATCAAAATAATGTACCAAAAATGCATTTATTAGTCATATTCACTGTGGAACATTTGTTCTCATGTTGCTCGTCTCATTTTGAGCCAGGAAACTAAAAGTATATATCTATGTGGATGCGATCCTAGAGATTGCAATAGTTAGTTCTCATGTAGTTCTTCTAAAGCAAATAATGATTCAATCAGACAGTTTTTAGTTTACGTGATTCAAGTTATAATATACAAGTGCTAGCATAAATCTTAAAGTTTACTGAAATGGAAGTTGCAAATTATCACAATAGCAGAAAAAAAAAGGGGCATACTTAGTACACGAGGCTCCCGCTAATGTGGGGTTTGGGGAGGGTCAATATGCAGTCTTACCTTTAAATATTTAAAAAGGCTATTTCTGTGACTCAAGCCCCGGTCTCCCATGTCACAAAGAAGTAACCTTACCATTGTACCAAGGTCCACCCTTATCACAATAGCAGGCAATGATATAGATAATTAAATTCCTTGGATATCAAGAGCAATTTTAACACCTCTTTGATTGTTACAGCATATCTCTTCAATTTAAGTCCTCAATAGTCTTGGCAATTTTGGTTTATCCTTTTTTCTTATAAAATGCTATATTTTGAAGCTTCTCCTCCAATTCTTAGTTTTAATTTTGGTTTAGTGAAGCTATGCTTGGGTCTTAATAGCTTGTGATATGCTAAACTCTTCCAAACCTCAATGAGAATTGAATCAAGTGCTACGCTTTTATGATTAGGTTGTGGAAACTAGTTAAGATATGGATTAGAAAAATAGAGAAGAAGTTATACAACAATGGGATTGTTGGACATTGACTCAACAAACATCTATGTATTTATTGTAAGGTAATTCCCAGCAGCTGGACATATCTTTTTGGTGAAATGACTTGTTCATGAACCTAAAACTGAAGAATCCTAATTGTCTTTTTTCCTTCACATTTATAATTCAAAATATCTTCTGTCTTCTATCTTTGGTGTGTGTACGAACAATCCTAAAACAATTACATACGCAAAAATCGAATCTCAGATCCTGGATCCATATTGGTCCAGTGGAGTGGCATGGGTCTGGTACATACATGAGTACTGACACACGAACATGGAACAGAAAACCTAGGGTAATATTGTAAAACCCATGTCAACATGAACAAGAATTCCCTATGATTGTGTAGAGATTAGACCCCAATTAATTAAAGGGTAAAAAACTTGCAAGGATTTTAGAAAATGTGTTTTTATTGATGTCCATTTTGCACAGAGGTTGGAAGCTAACTCTTCCTTTCCTTTGTTATTTCCACTTTTCCTGTGCTATGAGTGATCTGTTAAGGATTGCTGACATTAGTCTCAAATCTGTTGCTCCACATGCCTTCTATATATCTTGTAATCTTGAGCCAACCTTTGTAAGCCTGACATTGCTTTTTGATTCATGCTTTTGTGTTTCGTTCTTTATCTTTCATGGAATATTTGATGATGTTTGGGCTTCTTTATCATACTTATGGGATAAAAATCTTATTTTTAGGTTGCTTTAGCGCAAATGGAGTACCAGCTTCCCAGGTTGACAAAAATGTGGACTCATCTTGAACGTCAGGCAGGTGGCAAGGTTAAGGGAATGGGAGAGAAACAAATTGAAGTGGACAAGCGTATCTTGCGTACTCAGGTCAGCTTTTGAGTTTCGTCACCTACATTTTTTTCCTTGTTGCAGAGAGTACTATAAATGTGGTTCAAGCAAGTTATATTGATGGAAGCAGTGCTGCATATAGGATTCTATAAAGTGAATGTGATGGCTTGAAGGGGCTTACAAGGCCATGCAAATATTGTTTTTTAGAATTTCCTGTGCCTTTCATTAGTGGCATGCAAATATTGACTGTCCTTCCTTCCCCCACAAAATCATTGCTATAGATAAAAACACCAATGGAACCTTTTTTTCTTTTTTCACTTTGAAAGCCCCCTCATTTGTCTAAGTTGACAATATCATACCTATTTTCCATATCTACAAACATTATTTTTAGATTTCTACTAAGGTCTTCCCATTTTTAAGTAATTTTTTTTTCTTGTTATGAACACAAATATTTAGGTCCTATTGTGTCCTCTTTTTTGTTATTATAACTTCTTTTGCTTGGTTATGACCAAATGTTGTGGTAGAGCAATGCATCCTACTATACTGTAGATTGAGGATGTTAATTTTACACTTTACTAATTCATTTGTGTAAAGATTTATCAATGCAGATTAGTGCTTTGAGAAAAGAGTTAGAGTCTGTTCGGCAACATCGGAAGCAATATCGTAATCGCCGCCTGTCAGTACCTGTTCCTGTTGTGTCCCTGGTAAGGACCTATGATTACTGGTGATGCTAAACTTTCTGTAGAAGTAAATTGAAGAAAAAGTATTTAGGTTGGTTACACAAATGCTGGGAAAAGTACACTCTTGAATCGCCTGACCGGAGCTGATGTTCTTGCTGAGGATCAGCTTTTTGCTACACTAGATCCAACTACCAGAAGGGTCCAGGTAACATTTTGCAATTTAAGTGGTTAGTTCAAACTAGGCTTTTCTATTTGAGTGAAGCTGCAGTTTTGCTAGAGTTGAGGAAAACTGAACACATGTTTACTACTTGAAGCATCTTAAGCAAAAAAACAAAAAAAAAAGAGGTGTTTTTGGTAGTCAATGCAGGATTCTCTATAGAACATGTCATCTACCTGTTCAGGTCCACTCTTCAAAACAGAAAATAATGAAATTAATTGAAATAACATTTTCATAATTTCATTTAGATAAGATCCATATTACAAGGTAAATTGCATACTTGTTTTTTCCTTGCATGTCTTGCCTACACCTCGGTTAAAAATATCTTGTTTAATGCTGTTAAATCTTACTTAGGATTTGATACCTACCTCTTTGTGACTCTGCTACATAGACCATATGGGGGGCATTTCATTAGTTCTTTTCACCATGTATGTTCTGATGTCTTCTGTCTTGCTACCCTCATCTTTGCATCCACCACCTTTACAGCTAGTTGTTCAACACCTTAACTTCAGTAACCTAACAACTTCTGTGCTTTATTCTCTGCCACCCACCTCCCTGCCGCTTCACCGCAGGGCATGTTTATCAACTCCCCAGACCACCACTTTTCATTTGCACCTTTGCCATTAAAGATTTACACAAAAAACGGTCTAATACCTTGTCATGCTATACAGTACAACAACGATAACAAGCTGTGATGTCCCAACTGTTTGGGGCTGGCTATATGGATCTTGGCTATGTTATATAGTCACACCACAAAATTGAAATGAGAAAAAGAAAGAAAATACGTCACAGAAGGGAAGGTTTGACCACTTCTCTGAGATGCCAAATCACAGATCATGGAGCTAGAACTTCCTGCATTTCTCAAATATTAAAGAAGTGAAAGAAAAGGGATTCACATTAAGGGTAAGTTGTCATTAGTGCATGAGATGAGTGGCTGATATGTGAAAATTTCATCACTGTACCTATGTGATACTTGTTCCCAAGAATACAATAACAAAATCTAAACTAGGGGAATTTGAGACTTTTGAGTAACTATGATTTGACCAAAGTTGCAATTTGATATGATGTATTCTATAAAAAAAATTCAAGATCTATTGCTTTCTGAAGCAGATTAGATCACCTTGGAACTGGGAACCACGTGTATTTATTTGAGCTGTAAAGGTCATTTTATAGTCCAAAGCTAGTACCTTAGATCCTGTATTTTGGGTTTACATTTTGATGTCAGTATTATTAGAGGAATTGAGGTATGCCTAATTAGATAATATAGTTCAAAGGATTCTGTTGCATAGGCTTTTAAATTTTGAAAAAAGATCAAATTTCTTCACTAAATAGTCCTAAATATAATGGGAGTGTCAGTTACAGCCACCGGTCTGATTGACCAGCTAACTGACTGTGCTCTGGCCCACTGTTTGGAATTTGTGTTGGGTCAATCCTTATGATTTATGGGCTGATGAAAAATAGATTCTAGGATCTTTAGGATAATCATCATTCTACTAAACTACAGGCGTTGATTGCCATGAACTAGGTATGTGATTGGGCCAGACCCATTAGGATATTTATTTGAATTTGTCAAGCCTATGGATCCTCTTGATCCATACCTAGCATTTTGGGTTAAGTGCATGTTGGTTATTGTCATCAGTTATCAAACTAGAATCTAGACCTCATCAAGTATTGTTAATAGATCCAAAATGAGTATCCATTTTGGGTCAGATTTTGGTTTGGGTTTCAGGTTATAAGGTCCCATTGACATCCCATATTGAATCTCTTCTGACTTGGAAAATTTTCTTTGGCATACAAAATTTTTTGTCCAAGTTAGTGTTAGTAATCTATAGGAACAATTCAGGGTCTAATCCTGGTTTTTACCCATACTTGATGAAAACACCATCAAAATAAAAAACCCACATGTTCTTTATCTTATGCTTAATATAGATATTTATGCATGTAAATTACATTCCTGCATTCAGATCGCTTCATGAAAATAAAACCAAACTAAATGCCCCCTGCTACATTTTTGTTTAGTTAAAACATTTAAATATGTAAAGAACATCCTGCAGTTCCTGATGGCTATGAACTTAATATCCACTTACTGTTTGAAATTTTGGGTCTTAAGTTTTAACCTTATCCAAATCGTTGATTGAGGCTATAGTATTAGTCATTTTTATTCTAAATCCTATACGTGTTGGTACTTGGTTGCCACTTGAGGTGTAAGGTCTTGTCTTTTAGTGTCCCTATGTCCAAGTTTTGATCCTAATTTAATTGAGTGTTTACTAATTACTACATAAATCCAACTAATATAACAAGTTTATGTGGAGACATGAAATATATAGCTATATATGCTATTTATTCTATCTAGCATGGTTCGTCTTATTGGTCTATACTAGTGTATTAACCAGCCATCGGTACGTCATGTACTAATATACTGACACATGGTACGATGAGACATATTGATAAACCGGTATGTATTGCTTGTACCGATCTCTTGTTGGATTGATATGTACCATCCACACCGAGCGGTATGCTACAGTACAGTGAATCTTGCTATCTAGTTTATTCTATAATCTATATATTGAATGTCATGGATTGAACCAAGGTCTGCCATACCGAAGTGTACCGCTCGGTACGGGTGGTACGTACCGGTTTGACAGGTTACCGGTACGCGGACCGCCCGCTATCGGGCAGAGCTACAATGCTCGGTACACCTGGGTGTACCACTCGGTACACCCATACCGTACCGTACCAAGCCTAGGTCGAAACACCGGTACGGTACGGTATTGCGAACCTTGGATTGAACCTTGTTCTGATGATAAAAGTTTCAGCTACCATGAGGAGTCCTGTACCAAGCCATGCCGAAAAATTGTGCCACATTGATGCCAGATATTTTGGACTATGGTTAGGCCAACTTTTGACCTATTTCAGCAGCAGCGATTTTTTCTTTTATTCTCCCCAATTGTATTATGCTCACAGCATATCAAAATTGCATGCCTTTGATATTAAAAATCTACCTCTCACCCTAGTCATGTATATGTTTAATTTCATTAGTTTATAATTCTTTTGCATAGGTTTCTTTACTGCTGCTAATATTGTACAATATTTGCTCTTTTGTTTCAGATGTTATTCTGGTAATTGAATGTAAATCAGTCTAGCATTTTCTTTTTTTATGGGAAGTTCTAATGGTACATGTTTTGAAATGAACAGATGAAAAATGGAAGCGAGTTCCTCTTGACTGATACTGTGGGTTTCATTCAGAAATTACCTACAATGCTCGTATGTGATTCTATAACTTGTTCCCATTCATTCAACACCATTAGTTTTGATATGGAGAGCCTATAAAGAGATGGTATTAATTTCATGTTGCTGCATGACTGCAGCCTAAATCCCATAAGATAAAAACAAAGCTGTAGCCTTGGCATCAAATACTAACTGGAGTCATTCTGGTCCAAGAAAATGTAGCTCAAGGATTTGGTGTCAATAACTCAATACTACTTTGAATTTACTCTAGATCTAATAAGTTTGGAGAAGTTTGATTGTCTTTAGGGGCAGTGATAATCTATTTGAGTTTAGGGGCAGTGATAAGCTTAGTAACAACTACATAAATTAGTTTGTGGCATCGAAGGTTTAGTCCTTGTTTTTCTAACTTCTCCGCACATGACCTATTTGATATGTCTAACTGAGATATGAGTTCATGGGATCCAAAAATATTTAACAAATAAGATTAATGTAGGAAATATACGGCCTTGGAATCAGAAACTTAATAATTGGTCAAGGTTGGTCAGGTTCTCATTGATGAGAGGGGAAATGGCATGGAGGGAGAGGGAGGAAAAGTTCAAATAGAATTGAAGTCCTTGGCCTATATGTCAGATCGAGGAGGGTAAGTTAAATTCGATAAGAGGAAAAGAAAAATGATTTTTTTATGAAAGAATATTTTTGAGGAGGCTTAATATGACCTTATCTTAGTGATTTAAAAAGCGTTAGGCATCAAAAGATGTCAAAGTTCAAAAACGCTCGACGCGCTAGGTGCTCGCTCGAGCGAAGTAAGGTGCTAAAATATAAAAATATATAATATAATTAATAAATATAATTATTTAAATAAAAATATTATATTAAATTAAGAAAATCTAAAGTATAAAGTCACAATGTCATATTAACAAAAAGTCTCAAAATTCAAAACAATAAAATTTTACATCAAAGTCATTCATCATAATTAATATTATTGTCGTTTTCAAATAAATCATCTTCATTGAGTTCGTCCTCTTTCTCTTGTCCTTTTCATCAAAATATGTTTCATTCTATGTCTTTAACAATAGCAGGAGCCGAACTTGATGCTATTGCACTCATTTTTCTCTTTATCATCTGTCTTATATATGTTTGTAATTCTCCAACACTAGAAGCTCTTGCCATATCTCCTTATGTCAATCTATCGTCTTCAAATACAAGCTCGTCTTTGACATCTTGTAAGTTGGGATCCATTTCTCCTACTAACCACTCATTTGAATCATCAATATCTTATAATGAGATTGGATCAATTCTATTTCGTAAATTATGACCAGTCTTCAAAGCTTGATTATACTATATGTAAACAAGATCGTGTAATCGTTGATGTTCCAACTGATTTCGTCTCTTTGAGTGAATTTATCATGTTATATAATTTAAAAATATATTAATATATTTATCTAAATAAATAAATAAATTAAAGCAAAAATATTTAGTGATCCTTACATGCTCAAAGACACTTTAGTTTCGCTCATAACCTGAAGTACTACATGTCAAACTAAGTATTTTGATAACAAATTATTATAAGTTCGGGGTGGAATTTCCAAATAGACTCCACCATTCAGTTGCAAAATTTATGTTATTATTAGCAATAACATAGTAACATATTATAGTTAAAATTAATTATATCAAACTAATAATACCTGGGGATGTAGTTATCCTGGATTGAACTGCCATTGGAATTCCAAAAAGACATTCGACATTTTTATATAGAGATAATTCACAAATAATCTTATCTTGTACCTCAAGGCTTGGAACTAATCTTGCAACGCACTGATATAATCCATCCAAAACTTCTACATCAAACCCAACAAATTTAATCTTATAAAAGAATTCTATATTCAAATAATATCCTGCTGCATGTAAGGGACGATGAAATTGATAATTTCATCTTTCGATAATTATTGTAAAAAATTTCTCATATTTTTCTTTATTTTCATTAAAAGACCTTTTAATCGTCTCCTTTGCTATATCCATAGTCTCATAAATATCTCCCATTGCAGGTTTATTTTCATTATATACTAATTGAAGGATTCAAACAAGAGAGCCCATTACCTTTAATATATAAACTACGTAATTCTAAAAGGATGGCATTAAGATGATATCAGTGGCCCTCTTGCCTTTTGTTTCTTTTGCCCATTTGCTTGCCATCTATTTCTCAAAGGTAAACATATTTCTCAGATTATGTTTTTGACGATGCACGCTCTGTAATGTCAAGAATTAAGTAGCAAATCGGGTGACACCATATCTCACAAATTCTTTGTTGCTTGTGAATTCTCTCATTATATTGAAAGCCCCAGCATATGATTATAGAGAAATCCAACAATAAAGATTGCTCTTTCTAAAGTTTTCTTGATGTTAGGGATCTTTTCAATATCTTCCAACATTCAATCAATACAATGTGCCACACATGGAGTCCAATATAAGTGTTGTCTTTTTATTTTAAGTAATTTACCTAAGACAAAAGATAACAAAAATGATAAGACTTAAGAGTTTAACACATTTAATTAAAGATAAAGTAATTAAAAATTTAAAAAAATTGAAAGATGAATATTATCAGCTAATATATAGTTGCTTCCATTGTTGGTTATGACTTGAACGACATTTTGTTCGCTAATTACTTTCACAAACTTGTCAAGCAAATCATATATCTTGTTTCTAGATTTTACAAAAGATGAAGCATCTATTAACTTCACAAACATGGTCCCTAAAGAACAATTAACCATAAAATTAATTATACTCCCGCGACTCCTGTCAGTCTAAGCATCTGACATAATAGAGCAATCATGTGTTGCCCATGATTCTTTATGGCCCTTTATTAAGTCATTTGTATAATTCAACTATTTTTTTAACCATAAAACTTGTATCTCATAATAACTTTGAGGTTTTAATCTCACACCATATCTTCCAATAGCTTCAATCATCTCCTTAAAATTGTCTAACCAAGTTGTACTAAGGGGAAGATCAACCTGATAGAAGAAGTGAGTAATGTGCTGAATTATTCTTCCTCTTATTTCTTTATCATAAGCATCACTTATATTTGTTTGTCTTAATTGCCCTTGTTGCTTCTGTGATCCTTGAAACATATATAGATCCATTGGTCCTTTTTTATCCTTCTTTGTACTTATAACTTCTGTTATATACTTTTTCTCACTTGAATTGACACTCATAGAATAATCTTCTTCTTCATCCCTAATATATTCAATATTATCCTCTGGTAAATTCCTATAAGATCCATTCTTTTGCATCTTCTTTTCATTCATATAAGCCAACAACTCTTCTTTTATCTCAGGTGGACACTTCTTGCAAGTTGTTGCATTCTTGAAATTTTCTACTAGAAGTTGTTTTGTATGAAAAATATCACCTCTAGTAGTCTTATCATAGAAGATGCAAGTCACCGCATTACGATCTTTAGGATCTTTTAAATAATTATACTTCCATGCAAGATCTTTTTTTGATGTCATTGGAGAATCTATTGAGTTGCTCTGTATACTTGCCATTTATCCTGAAATAAATAAAAAATACTATTACCAGTATACTGTTAATAGTATACTTAGTCGAGTTGATGTGAGAAGAGTAAGACCGAAGTTGCTGATTGAGAGCAGTGGCAACAGCGAGTAGCGATAGTGGTAGCGGCAGTGGAGAGCAATGATAGCGAAGAGGGGCAGCGACAACAGAGAGGAAATGTCGGCGGCAAAATCACGAGCAGGGCTATGGTTGGGGAAGTCGCGAGGGAGGCTGATATCAGTGTTTTTGTTGGTTTGATTGAACCGACTAACGCAAATGAGACCGAACTAGACCTAAAACGTTGGTTCGGTCGCTTGATTTTACCTGGGCACTCGCTCGAAGCGCCTAGTGCCTAGGCTAAGGTGAGGGCCCAAGCGGTGCCTTTTTGAAGCGCGTCGCTTGGACAATAAACGAGGCACTCAAGCCTTGTCTTGCCTAGGGGCGTCGCCTGGACATTAAACAAGGCGCTCGGGCCTCGCCTCGCCCGAGCGCCTTTTGAAATCATTGCTTTGTCTTTATACTAAACCATACATTTATGGTGCATTTGGGAACAAATTTGAAATGTGCATTGAGGGCCCAATGCACATTTTAAATATGAATTGGTATTTGGTAAACTTTTTTAAAATCATATTTGGCTTGGATGCTGAATTAAAAAATGTTCAAATGCTAATGCGACCTTAAGGTAGTATTAGCATTTCAACATTTACAGGTCGCTAATATAATTTTTTATCGTTTCCTCATCCATTCTTTCAATTTTTATCATCGCCCCTTTTCTCGCAAGTCTGAAATTTTATTTATTTATCTTTAAATTATTTTACATTCATTTATATATATATATATTATATTGGCCGTACGAAATTTTGTAAGATTATGTACGTTTATTTATTTATTTTATTTATTTACTTATTAATTTAAATGCATATGTATTTATTTTTGAATAAATATTAAAAATGATTGAAGGGTAAAATTATCATATAATATTCAATAGACTTTTGAAATATAATTTTATTAGACAACACTAATGTCAATGCACATTTAAAATACAGTTTTCATCTATTGCTTACCAAACACTCAAATCATTTCACAACGACACATTCACCCAAGCCCCTTTCTCTAAATGCACATTAAAAATGCAAATGTGTTCTCAAATGCAACCTTATTGCCTAGTGCTTTGTCTGATCAATAGTATTATTTTTTGTTTGATATTTCCTTTTAGAAAAAAAATTCTCCCTTCATATATAAGTATTGTGTAGCCATGCATGGTAGACACAAGACTCGAATCCTTTACTGCTTAATGTGCATATGTTATGCAAAGTACGTGGATGTCTTCTTAGAGACATCTGAGTTTCTGATACTGCCATCTAGTAATAAGCAAACTCAATATAATTAATGCATGGCAATTTATTGATATTCAATGACATGTTGAGAACATTAAATTTAAAAGACTTTCAATATTGTGTAAATGTCCTTGCACAGGTAGCTGCATTTAGAGCGACACTAGAAGAAATATCTGAGTCGTCTCTTTTAGTGCATGTTGTGGACATCAGGTATGAATTCGATATAATATTATGTATTCTGTTTGTACTTTTATCTGGCAGTTTACATATTGATTATTATCTTCCTGATGTGAAATTCCAGTCATCCACTAGCTAATCAACAGATAGATGCTGTTGATAAAGTACTTACAGAGTTGGATGTGGCATCAATACCAAAGTTAGTTGTGTGGAACAAGGTATGCATATATCTTATTTGTTATGATCTAGGGAGTTTTATTCATATAGACTTTTTTTTTTTCTGTTTTCACTACTGGGAATAGATTAACATCTAAGGAGCTTTTTGGCTGTTGGATATCTGTTAGAACCCTTGCAGATTCTAAACTTGGGGTTGATCTCTTTAGGGGATCGGCCTCCTTAGAACTCTATAGGGGTTCCTCTCTCCAAGTTGCTGCTCATAGGTTGCAGAAAAGATTCATCTATTGCTTATCAAAAGAGGAGGAATACATGGCTATTTATAGGGCTTCTAAACCCTAACTCCTAATAGGACTCCTACTCAAGACTCTTACTTCTAACCAACTCCTAATAGGACTCATACTTAAGACTCCTATTCCTTTACAACTCTTATTTATTCTCTAAGAAACATCCTCCTAACCCTAGCCGGCCTCTTCACCTGTTTAATAGGGGTCGGCTTAGGTAGGTTTTACATGAATGTCCTTCTCAATTAGGACTCTCCTAGCTAGAGTCTTAACAATATCCATATGGAATTCATTTTACCAACGGATTTTAGGCTCATAATTGAAGGATTAGCCATTTAATCTTCTGATTCCCATATATATATATATTTTTGTGATGATGAAATCTATCTTCATGATAAGTGATTCTCAGATTAAAGGGTATTTTGACCCTAGACCATGCATTGGAGGATGCCTTGTTCACTGGATTGTTCTTTTATTCCCAGAGCTTAAAGTGTTGAGAGAACTTACTTTAAAGATATATGTTGGTCTAAAAAGAATTCAGCATTTGGGTGGCTACATTTCGTTAGACAACCATCCAATCGATTACCGTGAAACTTTTCCATCTTTCCAAACAAGAGAAGACTGATCTGATCAGTATCGGGTTGGGATTGGCCCTTTCCTGTGGTAAAATGTAAATACACATCCTTGTTATATTTTCTATAATTTTGATAGAACAGAAATCTTGTATCAAGGGATTGAAAACTGTCATGGACAAGTTCTTCCTATCCCCCTCTTCTCTCCCTTCAATCTCACACTTGCTCCTAGATGGAGGTAGCATTAGCAACAGGTAATATTCCTTATTCCACCTTTCCTCTCAATCTCTTTACTTTCCTGTTCTTAATCCTTGTGCCCACTAGTAATATTCCTTATTCCACCTTTACTCTCAATCTCTTTATGCTCCTGATTTCTTGTGCCCATTGTAAGTGGCTGCCACTAGCAGCACCCCTGCCTCCTCTTCTCGTTACTTTCTCTTCTACCTTTTAGTTATTGCAAGTGCAAACTAAGAAGCACGGACACAGACACGATGACATGCCATTTAAAAAAAAATTAAGACATGGACATAACGAGAACACATATTTTTTAATATATATATAATATTTGATTAATATGAGTTTTATAATATTTATACTTAAATTTTATAAACTTAGGAATGTGAACAAATAAATATCATTATATGAGTTGAAACAATTAAAATCATCAAAATAGTAGTATCCAAAATAAAGATTGAGTATATAAAATAATATTTAATAATCACTAAACTCATTCTCTACATCGTTATCACCTTCATTTGATAATTCATCAGCATCATCAATAAAAATAATATTTTTCATCTTTGGTTCATCTAAGGATAAATTTGAAACTTCAAGTACTTCAACATCTTCAAATAAATCAAATTTATCTTTAACAATATCCCACATCTTAGTCTTCCTTTTAAGTACTGTAGAGTTCTTATGGAAACAAGATGAAAATTGTGAATAAATATCAAATCTTCTCCACATTGATGAGTCATTTTATTTCTTTTAAGAGGGCATGAAAAAAATAGGTATTCTAGTTTCTCTTGCAACATGATGAAGAGGAAGGTTGCAAGTAACTTCAGAGCTAATACTTGAAATGAAGGAGTAGATGAATCATATACAACCCACCTGTTCGGATCGAGTCCGCAATAAGAGGGGGGGGTGAATTAGTACAACGGTAAAAACATTGATTTCGGAAAATATTCTTTCGTTGAAAACCGATCGGAAAGATGTTAACTTAAAAACACTTACGTAAGCGTGTAATGAGGAAGTAGAGTAGTGAGCAAGTAAAATGATTTGCAGCAAAGGTAAACAGCAAAGTAAAAGGGAGCAAACCGATTTTATAGTGGTTTAGTCGTCGTGACCTACATCCACTCCCGATTCCTGTTCCGTCAAGGCCACCGGCATCCACTAATGGTCTTCCTTCAATAGGCGAAGACCAACTACCCTTTTACACCCCTCTTCTCCTTTTCACAAGTTTAGGAGACAACCTTTTACAAGCACTCACTCATCTCTAAACAAAATTCTAAACTTAGAATTAGAGGAGGGGATCTCTCAAGTGATTACTACAGTGTTTTCCTACTTTTAAATTCTTTGTGCTTGTATATGTTAACCAGGAATGAGAGAGATATTTATAGGCCTCAAGTGGATTCAAACTTGGAGCCTAAAAGTGTCTCATCTCCGGTTTTTGGGGTATTGGTGGTACCACCGCTTGTGCTGGGCGATACCACCGCCTGCAACACTGACACTGGGCGGTACCATCACCCAATCTAGCGGTACCACCGCTTGATAATCTCTCGGAGACTATGTTTGGGCGATACCACCGCCTGACACAGTCTCGGAGATTGTGCCATGACGGTGTCACCTGTTGGGTCACTGTTTGGGCCTTTCACTTGGCCCAACATAGCCTAAACTTGGGCCCAATTGATCCCTAATTAAATTGGCCTAATTCCAACCCAATTATGTGCTAACTATGAATTTAA
>LVTN01002038.1:3456-16353 GCA_001649415.1 Musa itinerans | reverse complement strand
GATCTAGATAATTATTACAAAGCTAATCAAATGTTGTCCGTAATGTCATTAGTTCATCGACGCCTCGTCCGATTCTTCGGCACATCGTCCTCTCTTGCGGCCTATTGCTCAATCGGCCAGTTGACCTCCGTAACTCCGATTCCCTTGATGCAATTTTTGCTCTTCTTGGCCCGATGCTCGATCCTATGGCCCGAGACCTTCTGTCGATACGTCGATCGATTCTTCGGCTCGACGTCCAATCTTCTGACATGTTTTTCTCCGGCCCAACATGATTCTTCCTGCTTTAATTGTCTCTCCCTGATCGAAGCTTCCTACGTCACTCAAAACGCAGATCAAATCATAAACACTATCAATTGGTTTTGTCATCAAAATCCAAGATTCAACAATCTCCCCCTTTTTGATGATGATAACCAATTGCTGACGGAGTTTAAAGTCTAGGTTTCTTTCGGCGAGCTTCAAACAATCTTCCGGCGAACTTTCGATGATCTCTCGGCAATGCTCCAGCGGACTCCTGACAAGCTCCTGGACTTCACGATTATCTTCTTTGCGAGTTCCGACGATCTTCTTTGGCAAGCTCCTGAACTTCTCGATCAATTCCGGTAGAATTTCTGACGAACGTTCGGACTTCCGACGAACTCTCGAACTCCCAATGAAATCTCGTTCTTGACTTCGGGACTTCATTTTTCTTTATGCCTTGATCGCTATCATAGTTAATCCTGCACACTTAAAACCCATTTTGATCTAGATAATTATTATAAAGCTAATCAAATGTTGTCTATTATGTCATTGGTTCATCAACGCCTCATCCGACTCTTCGGCGTATCGTCCTCTCTTGCGGCCTATTGCCCAATCGGCCAATTGACCTCCGCAACTCTGATTCCCTTAGTATAATTTTCGCTCTTCTTGGCCCGATGCTCGATCCCATGACCCGAGGCCTTCTGTCGATACGTCGACTGATCCTTCGGCTCGACGTCCATTCTTCTGACATGTTTTTTCCGGCTCAACATGATTCTTCCTGCTTTAATTGTCCCTCTCTAATCGAAGCTTTATGCGTCACTCAAAACGTAGATTAAATCATAAACACTATCAATTTGTTTTATCATCAAAATCTGAGATTCAACACCACCAACTGTTAGAATCTATATGGTAACGATCATGTAAAAAATTATAATCAGCAAAGTATAACTCTATTGGAGAACTTAGTTTATTTTTCGATGACACATGTTCTCTTCTCAATAGTTGAATAATATTATTTTAGACATCTTAGTCTTTATCAAGAGACTTGTGAATCTTTATGTGGGGTACTCCATTAGGATTCATTCATCACTATAATATGTAAAATAAAAAAAATAATTTTATAAATATATTTAATTATATAACAAATATCACTAGAATATCAAAACTAGTAGATATTAGTATTCAAAAAATGAACCAAACAATATAGTGGAGTATTGCTCTTTGTCCAACAGTGAATAGGAATTCGATAAATTACATCGTAGAAAGATGAAGATTCATCTATTTGTTTTCCTTTATATATATATATATATATATATATATATATATAAGTTTTTTCAATCATATGGTCCTACATGTCATATATTAAATGAAGACATTTTATTCATGTCATAAAGTCTAAGTATATCAGAAGTAGATCCAGTTAAACCAAGAATATAATTAATATTGTCCCACTAAGTATCATCAAATATTTTTTCCTCCACAAATGTTGCATTACTAAGATCATTGTCCCTGTAACATGATCACTTGTCATTAATAATAACATATTGAAGTTCACCTTTGATAAGTTTAAACCTTTTAAGCATAACACAATTGTTAGTGTAAAATGTGTGAACTTCAATGGCACAAACTCGTTAAATTTGACTAATCTCATATAATGATTCATAATGAAACTTTTTATGATTGCAACATCACCTGCAATATCATCGATCCATCAAACTACATGCATTGTATGTTAACTGCTATCATATGTTAACTGATCTATTTAATATTTTTTATTGCATAAATATTTTTTAACGTTAGATTGGGAGGATGAATCACACATGGAGTCCAAACAATATTTAAAAATTATGATTTAATAATATGCCCTACACCCATGTAATTTGAAATATTATCAATAATAATTTATATTATATTTTGATGACCAATCTCATTGATAAGTTCTTTTATCAAATTTGAAATAAAATAGTTATCCTTGATTTCTCCTTTACAATTGACTTCCTTCAGATACATGGCTCCACCATTATTAAGTTAATTAAGGGTCTTTGTGAATCATTCTATTCGACACATACAATACTAGAATATTTTCATTTAATGTACTTTTAATTGGTCGTAAGAACCTCTCAGTTGCTTTTTCTTTCTAAAGGAGAGTGATTCTTAATAAATTATAACCAAGTGAGAAATAACCAAATAAAGGATTGTTTACAACAAAAGTAAAAACACTACCATAATATGAATTTCTTGCTAGGTAAAATGATAAGCCAATAGAATAAAACATTTTATCAATCTCAAAATGTAGTTGATCACGAATTATCGTATTAAATTTCGCTACAATACCTTTCTCTTTGTCACTGTCACTGTAACATAATTTTTTTTCTTCTGATCAAATGTGGAACTGTCTGTACAACTGCTCAGGTGACATCTTCTTCATCAGTTCATTGCTATTTGTTTTCTATTGAAAAAGTAAAATGCCTTTCGTGTCCATCTCTTGTAATCACAAGGATATCAAAGTACCTTTGTTTGTACCATAGTTGGAAGGCTAAAGCATTTCACTTGGTATTTATGTACAACAGAAATGGTCTATTGAAACCTATATCCTTGGACTTGGTGCTTGTATTGCATGAGTTGATTTGTGAAGTTTAGAGAAATACATAAGAATATAATGAATTAAAGAAACCAGGTGAAAGAAAACTATTAACTTTGTTAGATCCTAATACAGAGTTGTGCCATAATCTTACTTCGGCTTTTGCGGAGTTGAACTTAATATGTAAAATGACTAAATATTAAATATTTATTAGCTTATAAAATAATATCTATTTATGTTTTAAAATATAAAAAAAAAGGTTGTTTTAGGAATCATATTTTTTAGAAGTCAATTTTTGTTCTTTCTAATATTTATTTTATGCAACACAAATTAAATAAGTTTGTTAAGTTCTATTAATAGCTCTTTTGTTCTTCTTATATTTAATGATAGAGGTGGTAGGAATATCTCATGATAATGTAACTTTTGTCATCAACTCAAAACAGTTCTTATACAAGTGTTAGAGCACATCTATTAAAGTTGAGGTATTGCCATATACACAAAGGCAACACAATAAAGAATATCTCTAATATGTAAAAAATTAGAAAATGAAGTTATGATAAAACAACAACAAAGTGTTTCGAAGAAAGTACCGTTATCCTTTTCTACTATTTCTTTCGATTGTATGAGTAGTTATACATTTGATCAGAAGAAAAGAAACTTAGGTGACGCTAACAAAGGGAAAGGTATTATAGCTGCATTTAATACAACATCACGTGATCAATTATATTTTGAGATAGTTCAAATGTTTTAATATGCTGGTTTACTATTGCACCCAGCAAGAAATCCGTATTATGTTAGTGCTTTTACTTGTGTTGTGAATATCCTTTCATTTAGTTATTTATCACATGGTTATAATTTTTTGAGAACCACTCTCCTTTAGAAAAAAATAACAAAGAGGAGATCTTTTATTAGTATTATGACTGATTAAAGGTACATAAAAGGAAAAAATAGTTAGCATTATATGTGATGGACGAAGCTATTCATAGAGGAGATCCTTAGTTAACTTATTGATGGTGGAGCCATGTTTATTAAGGCAGCCGATGGTATTGGAGAAATGAAGGATGAATATTTTATTTCAAATTTGATGAAATAACTTATCAATATGGCTAGTTATCAAAACGTAATATAGATTATTACTGATAATACTTTAAATTTGCAACGGTGCATAACAAAGTATTGAATCATAATTTTTAAATATTGTTTGAACTCCATGTGTGGTTCATACTCTCAATTTATTGTTGAAAAATAATTGTGCAGCAAAGAATATCGAATAGAATCAGTTAACACATTATGCAATTAGATGGATTTTTGATATTGTAGGTAATGTTGCAATGATAAAAAAGTTCGATCATGAATCATGTTATAAGATTGATCATATTTAATGAGTTTGTGCTATTGAACTTACACTAATACTCTATATAGCTGACACAGTTTTTACCTAAACAATTATTATGCTTAAATGGTTAAGCTTATCAAAGGTGGACTTCAATATATTGTTATTAACGACAAGTGGTCATGTTATAGGGACAATGATATTGATAAAGCAAAATTTATGAAGGAAAATATGCTTGATGATATTTGATAGGACTATTGTTTATATTCTTGATTTCACTAGACCTATTTATGATATGCTTAAATTTTCTAACATGGATAAACCATGTGTTCATTTAGTGCATGACATATACAATGATATGATTGAGAAAGTGAAAAACATATATATACATATGAAGAAAAAAATCAAATGAATTCATCTTTCTATGATATAATTTATCAAATTTTTATTCATCGTTAGACAAAAAATAATAGTCCACTTCATTGTTTGGTTCATTCTTTGAATCCCAATATCTATTAATTTTGATTTCTAATGATACTTGTTACATAATTAAGTATATTTATGAAATTATTTATTTTTATTTTTAATTTCAGATATTATAGTGATAAATAAGTCCTAATCGAGTACCCTCACATAGAGATCCAAATATTTCTCAAGAAAAACTAAGATGTCTAAAAAGATATTATTCAACTATTGAGATGAGAACACGTGCCAACAAAGAATATGCTAATTTTTCTTGTCTTTACTGATTATGATTCTTTACACGATCATTACCATAAGGATCCTAAAAGTTGGTGGGTTGTATTTGATTCATCTGCTTTTTTCTTTCAAGCATTAACTTTGAAGTTACTTGTGTAGTCGTCCTCTTTATCATGTTTTAAGAGAAACCAGAGTACCTATTTTTTCATGAATTCTCTTAAAGGGAATAAAATGACTCCTCAATGTGCAAAAGATTATGTATTCATTCATGGTAATCTCAATCTTCTTTCCAAGAGAACACAATACTTATTTGAAGATATTGGAGTACTTGAAGTTGAAAATTTATCCTTGGATGAACCAAAGTTGGAAAAAAAATATTTTTATTGATAATGTTGATGAATCACCGAATGAAGGTGATAATGATGTAGAGAATGAGTTTAGTTATTGCTAAATATTATTTTATGTACTTAATCTTTATTTTGGATATTTTCATTTATATGATCTGAATTGTTTCAATCTGTTTGATGATATTTATTTGTTCACATTGTCGATTTTATAAAACTTAAGTATAAATATTATAAAACTCATATTAATTGAATATTATATATATTGAAAAATACATGTCCTGACTGTGTCCATATCCTAATTTAAAAAAAAATGGTATATTGTTGTGTCCGTATCGTGTTCATGCTTCTTAGATTCCAATTATAATTGATATATGTTTCCTTGTGACAATCTCTAGATTTCATTCCTAGTGACAATGATTTGTCTCTGTGCAGAATCCAAAGCAGATGGCCCTCATGTGAGGGCCACGTGTGCGTAGTGTCGCACATGATGAAGCACAAGGGAGCAATGCCGTGTCCCACAAATAGAAATGAAAATAAATAAAAAAATACATGACTGGACACGTTGGACATGTGTCGGGCTGTGCTGACAATGTGTCGCACACTGATACGTCCACCAAAAGTACTCGTAGATGCTTCAGGGCATGCAACCACCTCTAGGAAGGCGGTCTGACAAATAAATACCGGATGAACAATATTGAACCGGGTGAAATTAAAAACCCCAATCCCAAGTATCATTACGGGGATGCAAATGGAGTTGAACCACTTTTAATTTGTCATGAGTCAGTATTTGTAATATTTGGTGTTGTCTTCCTATCAAAAGAGATGAAAAAATCTTCGATGCCCTCTGCTTGGGGCTGAATTTGCGTCGATAGTCTCATCTTGGCAATCCTGCTATTTGCAGTCCATCACTAGCTATAGCACTTCCCGTCATCAACATTACCACCGTAATTTTCTGTTTGTTCTAAGATGGACCAAAACCATGTCCCTATCATATTCCCTGTTTGTACACTTGATAGTGCATAGAGATGCATGAATACCAACGACTAACTTTGGATCATCATCACTTCACCCCTCAACCCTTATGCTCATTATGGATAGACTACTTAAATGCCACCTACCAAGTTCCTCTGTGCTTGTTGCTTCTGCTTTGAAGCTTTCCATTAATTCAATTCAATCTTGAGAGCCTATCTAATTTCTTGATGGATCTTTATGCATCTGGTTACATTACGAAATTCACTGGCCAAATGCAACTTTATGCTTGTTATTACTTCACTATAATCAATGTAGTTTTAGTCAAAGAACCATTACTGAACCTGATGTTGCCACATCAGGTTTAGTATTTTGTTCCTTTGTTAAGACACAAATATAGGAACACAATCAAAACATTCACAATTGAGTAGTGGAAATGTGGTTTACATCTACATGGATATTGACTAGATTTAGGTTAGATCAACCAAGATTGTGAAGATCTTGGTCAGTTTTATTCAGATGTACCTAGATCTGTGTAGATTTAGTCTATATATATATATATATATATATATATATATAGTATTTTCGCTACTCAAAGTGTTCAAGTTCACTTATTTATGTGAATTTAGCCTCCTATGTTGATCTTGGCTTAGTCTGCATGAACTGAGACTAGGTCTAAGTAAATCTAGGCTACTTCAATGTGGATTTTGGATAGGTCCGAGCTAGGTTTTACGAGGATGGTGGTGGAGATTGTGCAAATCTAGAATAGATCTGAGAACCACCTGGAAATTGTTTGGATCTGTACAAATTTTGATCATATCTGTGACGATCTTTGTTGGATCCATGTGGATCTATCTAACCTAGATTCAATTATTTGTACATTTTATTTGTTATCAGGAGTTTAAGATTTAAAAAAAAAAAGGGTGTTTAGAAGTTTAAAAGGGTGGAGGTGTTGGTTGGATCCATGTACATATAAACAATCGGGATGGTATACTGGGTGGTACAATCGGTATGGTATTGAATGAAATTGCTTGGTCTGTGTACTGGCTGATAATTACTGGTTGGTATGGACTGTTCCAAATTTTTAAATCTTGGGCCTAGGTACAATATCTAGCTCCCCTCATATTGGATCTTTCATCTTTTAGACCAATACCAATATTGTTTCTTGGTTTGTGTTGAGCTAAATCAATGGTATCTAAACATTGCATCTGTTGCTATTCGGGTTTGCTTGGGATCTAACACCAAATTTTTGTAGGTTGATGACTTGATATTTATTTGAACAGAAGTCATTCACCCAATAACTAGTGCATAGTGGGTCTAGCCGCACGGACTAAAATTCATTAGCTCAGGATATTAGTAGGTCAATCAAGTCATATATAAACAAATTCATGCTTCCCTTATTTCTTGATAAGGGATTGTTGGGATGTCACATCATTATCCCACTGATAATCTTATAGCACAATGACAACTCTCTATCAGAAGTTCAGAACTACTATTTCATTAATGATTTCCTATCGAGGCATGTTTTCCATATACATGGGTTTATACTTTGTTGATGTTGCAGTTTTATGGAATATTTTGTAGTGGGTAAAATGTTCTATAACTTTGTAATGAGGAGCTGTCTACTGCAGATTGACAAGGCTGATGATCCTGAAAGATTACAATCTGAAGCAGAGCAAATAGGAGCTATATGCATATCAGCAATTAGTGGTGATGGGTTGGAGCAATTCTCCAGTGCAGTTCAAGCAAAGCTTAAGGTATCAATATGCCTGTACTTAAGGATCTAGTCTTTGCAGGATTCACTTACTCTGTTTTGGGTCAATTGTAGGCCATTAACTTTGGGATCATCTTAACAGGACTCGTTGGTACCAGTTGAAGCTTTAATTCCCTATGACAAAGGGGATCTTCTTAATTCAATACATCAGGTCGGAATGGTAGAGAGAACTGTAAGTATCATGCTTGACCATTGACAAACATATGCCTACTGAAATAACATCACATTGATATCGCCCCTCATGAAATGCTTCGCACATCTTTTAAATTAAGTGTTACAAATTACAAATAAGTGTTACAAATTTGACTTGGACATGAAAATCTCTCATAATATTAAATTAAGTGTTACAAATTGAGCATATATCCTTTAAAATTTTGAGATTTTCCTCATTGGTTACTTCATGTTGTATTCAAATTTTGACACAATTCATTTTCCTAATCTATTGAAGGAATTCATGGAGAATGGGACCTTGATAAGGGCACATGTTCCTCTTCCACTTGCAAGGTTGCTTACCCCAATGAGGCAACTTGTGGCTGCTGCACAATGATTATGGTATAATGTGAATTCGTAACGATTATGTTATAGATAAATCTTTCTATAGCTAGCACAAAGAAATTATCACACTGCATTCTCAAAGTACATAGTCTGAACCGTCCTCTATCAAGATAGGAGTCAGGATCCTCTCCTATTCTTACGAAAAGCTGGAGAAGTTCGAACCTCCAATTCTCAAATCTGGCATGTCCATCAGATCCTCGTGTCGTGGTCCTCACAAATATGATTGATGCCTATGAATATGATTGAAGGGCTCATATGCAGGAAGATTCAGGATCTGAGAGTCGATGGATACAGTCAATGTGAGAATTGAAGCTTTTCAATACTGTTAGACATAAAAGAATGTCTTAAGTGTTTCTGCATGGATTTGAAGCATATATATAGTTGACATTATCATAAGCCCATAGATAAAGTTAGTGTGTCCCTGTGATGATAGACTGTTGGATGTGATCTCCAAGTTTTTATGATATAGTTGGGATTTGGAGTGCAATCATGCATCATATTATATTGACATCTTTTATGGTCTCTTGATTCCTTCATCATTGGACACTATAGATTTAATTTTAAAGTAGTAGTGGCGTTGAAATATACAAGATATTATATTGATTTTTATAAGTTATTACTTGAATTTTGAATAATAAACCACTTGCATAGTGATTCTACATGCTCGATATATTTAAATGCCACGGAAGACATTTAAGTGGCATATGTGAAAGGATCCTTATGTGGTCCACGTGGGTCTATGTGGACAACAAACAAATGCCGTATGCGAAATAAATGCCTGCATACTAAATTGTTACTTGTTACATGACAGCCACATAATGTCCAAAATAAATCGATAATGATCCATTTGTAAGACAATCAAGATGGGAAATATATATATATATATATATGTATATATATATATATAAAAGGGTAATATAGTGCCACATCTTACATGCTTGAAATTGAGAACAAATGTAGCCATAAAATGTGGACTGGATTCGTGGGGACAAAAAAAAAAAAAAGGAGGGGGAATTGCAACTTGAATCTTCAAACTCTCAAATAATAAAAGAAAAAAAATAATAAAAATAATAATGATATTTAGTACTTGTTACGTTTGAATCAAATTACTGGATTAATTAGTCGGTACCTTTGAATCAAATTTTATTACTATATCCTCCTGTAATATTTTTGTTCTCGTCATTCCTTTTATCATTATTGTTGGCTACATTAAAAAAAAATTTTATAATATTTATTTTAAAAATAATATATAATTATATCATATTTTTAAAATAATTTATTGAACTTATGGTTTGACCAATTAATCCACTAATTTAACCAATAGTTGAGTAAAACTTGATATGGTCGATATTATATGAGTGTCATTCATATATGCAAATAGAAATGCATCATCCAAAATAATCTACCTCTATATAATTTACGACTATACCATTGTTTTTTTGAGGATCTATAATCATGTTGAAGCCCAGCGAACTTGACTTGGCTCAATGGATATATATTTCACAAGTGGTTGATGACATTGCTATGTAATGCTCTAATGTTGGAAAATCATTTGATAATATATTTTTTATAATTCTTACTATAATGTTACTATGTGTGTGTGTGTCTTTTTTATCACTTGCTTAAAATGTATGCATTTTGACACATTAATTTATGACAAATAATAATTTATGAATAAAATAATCTTACATGAACAACAGTTTAATAACTAGCATATCATGATATCAACATTAAGAATATGAATCATATTTAAAACAAAGCATATAAAATATTATCATATCTAAACAGTAAAACACATACTTATCCTTATTTTTTACTATTTAAAATAATAATAATAATAATATAATTTCAGAAAACAATCTATTCAGGTTGGCAAGCCAGTTACCTGAAATCCAAAGTTGAAGTCTGTCTAGGCCATCGCTATTATTGAAAGAGGTTCTTTGGTTATCCTCGGTTGAAGCTCGAATAATAATAACTGGGACGAACAACCTTCGGTTAGCACCAAAATTCTTAGATGACCCTAACATGGCTTCCATCCTAATAGTTAAAACAACATAGCCAACTTTACAATATCTTTCCCTTCCACACCTCTCCTTTCTAATGTACAGGTTTTGGATTCATATCTTTCACAATGTCCTTATATACTCTATTATAGATATCCAGTACTTTATGCACGAGATGAGCCCTAATAGGGTGCACTATGAACTCAACAACATCATTAATGATTCCATGGTTAGTGACCCTTGACCATGCAATTTAATGCCACTCATTTGAAACCATTAAATTTGGATATCTTAGTGGCAGAAACAAAAACTAGTTGCACTGGTGATCCACGTCCACAGTAGCCTTATTGTCGAAACCTTATTACCTATCTAATTGAATTCTGCAGAAGCTATACCGATTACAGCTTCTTAAATATCATTCATTTCTACAGCATAAATCATCACCAAACCCCCTTTTTTTATGATGTTGTATCAACGTGGATCATGAAGTCACCCTTCCAAATGGCCAAAGCATATAATTCTACATATATCAGCCAACCCAAAACATCTTCTTGTTAAAAACCAAACAACAAAGGGTCCAAAAGGATTTTCAATTAACAAAACCTTTCTTCCAAGTTGTTTTAGTCAAGACATGGTTTCCAAGAGTCCATCTTTGTGCCAACTTCATCATTCTCTCCCACCTCAAGGATCTCATAGATCATGCCTTCTCTCGTAGAGAGCGACTCGATCTGTATGTGATTGAGGGAGGATAAAAGATAGGTAAGAAGCGATGTATGATGGCAGCCACCTCCCACTACATTTCCGTAGCTATAAAATATTTAGGGTTTTCTCCCAGTACAAGGAAACTTATATAACAAATCTATCCTTTTCCTTTCTAAATTAGGTCTTGACTAATTTATTGGTGAAGACCTAATTTATCAGAATAATGATAATAAATTATCACAATAAAAGGAATCAACAAGTCTTTAAATAAATTTAATGATTTCCAACTCTTGGCAAGAAAATTAAAATAGTAATTTATAATTTGATTGTTTAGTCATTAATCAAACCAAGTCAAAGTAAAAAATTAGGTCTAGTCAATGAGATATTTTAGTCAAATTAAATATAATTGGTTGGTGTATCACAATAATAAATACAATAAATATTTTTTGAAATAATTTTGCTCCATAGATTTTAAAATTTTAAAAAATATTTTATACATATGAAAATATAGAAAAAATCAATAAGTCCAAAAATACAATAATGATATATTAAAACTGACTATTAATATGACCTATAATGATTGTAGGTGATTAATATCTTACTTTTTTAATCTACCATAATGATCATTGTAATCTTATCTTCATAATCCTATTGTCATATTTAACTATAGAATATATATTTATAAATATATAAATAATAATAATAAATAATTTTAGTCACGTCAGCAAAAATGTCAATTATAATGTCCAACCATATCATAAGAGCATATTTTTTAAATATCTTAAACTATAAGACCTTAATGAATTGATCAACAATATCAAGTTCTCAATCAACAATAGTTATTTCTCAAATTTTGTTTGACCTTTAAGTAATATATATATAAAATAGTTAGAGTATTTGTTATTCTTAAAGAAGAAAAGTACTCTAATATGATCATAAAGATATTTAGCAGCCCAATAATTGAGTTAATCACACTAATGTTGAATCTCAAATTTTGATGATGAAATCAATTGATGATTTTGTGATCTAATCTACGTTTTGAGTGACGCAAGACTAGCTTCAATTAAGGAGAGGCAAATTGAATGAAACAGGAGGAATCAAATGTTGGCTGGAGTTGAACATGTCAGGAGATTGGATATCAAGCCGGAGGATCTATCGATGTGCCAGCATAAGGACTTCGAGCCATGAATTCGGGCATCGGGCCGAAGGATCGGACATTGCGCCAAAGAGATAGGAAGTTGTAGGAGTCAACATGTTGATTGGGCAATACGTCGAAGAGGACGATGCGTTGAAGGATCAAACGAAGCACCGAAAGAACCAATGAAATGCCGGACAATATATGATTTGTGCTTTGTAATAATTTATCTAGATTGAGTAAGTTTAGGTCTAATTGAGTCGGTATTGGGGTGAAACAATGTTAACTCAATTAAAAGCCAATTGGGCCTGAATCATGGTTGAATTAAGCCTATTGTTTGACATATTCAGTGTCTTGTAGTAGGGTTTGGCGGTGGTACCGCCCAGACTAGGCGGTGGTACCGCCCAGACATAGTCTTGAAGACTGTCAGGATTACTAAACTAGGTGGTGGTATCGCTAGATTGGGCGGTGGTATCTATTGAATCTCGAATTTTGATGATGAAACCAATTGATAAATGTTTATGAATTGATCTGCGTTTTGAGTGACATAGGATGCTTCGAT
>LVTN01002037.1:29992-42883 GCA_001649415.1 Musa itinerans | reverse complement strand
ATCCAATACCCACTAGGGGAGGATCCATTAGGGTTTGACAAGGGACCTCTATAAATAGGAGGGATTCAGAGCCTCATAGGCTAGAGCCTTTGCTTGCCTCTCCTATTCTCCTCCCCCTCTCCACTTCAAGCAGGCCTAGAGTTTTGAGGAGCATCGTCGTAGCCCTGCTGTGTGGATCACCGCTAGAGAGGAGGACGCTTGACTTCCTTCACCCTCTCCTAAAGATCTGCAAGGAAATAGGGATATACGATCTCCCTAGGTAACACAATCTACTATATATGCAGTTTTAAGTTTCGCAGATTTTGCGCACCAATCTTTGCACGATGACGAACATCTCTTTGGGAATAGGGGATTTTCTTTTTCTTGTTCTTCCGCTGCGCATGTGATGTCGCCCCTAAGATTTCCCAACAGTAATCCCATCAACTCTGTTAGGGGCCAACTGGGCCCGAAGTTGGGCTAGTCTGGGCCGGATTCAAGGCTTAACCAGAATGCTGAAATCCTGGTCGGCGGTGGCACTACTTGGGAGACTCCGTCTCCCAAGTGGTCTGGGTGATGGTACCACCCAGACTGGGCGGTGGTACCGCCGACAGCAAATGCTACCAGCGGTGGTACCGCCCCTGTCAAGCGGTGGTACCGCCTAGTGCACTGTCAGTGTCAGACTGACACTGGCGGTGGTATCGCCCAACGCAGGCGATGGTACTGCCCATGCCCGGGAAACCCGGGATGAGATGTTTTTAGGCTCTAAGTTTGAATCAACTTGAAGCCTATAAATACCCCTTTCATCCCTGGTTAAAACACATAAGCATAGAGAGTTTAAAATTGAGAAAATGCTACTACAATCTCTTTAGAAATTCCCTCCTCCATTCTAAGTTTAGAATTCTATAAGAGGAGTGTGTGTGCTTGTAAGGGTTGTCTCCTAAACCCGGTAAAAGGAGAAGAGGGGTATAATAAGGAGTTTGATCTTCGCCTATTAAAGGAAGATCGTTAGTGGATGCCCGTGACCTCGACGGAAGAGGAATCGATGAAGTGGATGTAGGTCACGACGACCGAACCACTCTAAAATCTGGTTTGCGTTTACGCTTTGAGTAATTTACTTTTATAGCAAACTACCTCACCTTCTTGCTTTACATCCACTACGCTTTTCAAGCTATCTTTACGAAAACGCTTTCAAGTTATCTTTCTGAAATCGGTTTTTGTCGAAATCAGTTTTTATTATACGAAGATTTTTTGAACCAACGTAATTTTTACCGCTGCACTAATTCACCCCCCCTCTTAGTGCCAACCCCGATCCTAACATTATTGTGTTTATTGGACTTATTAGCTTGTTTTAAAATTCATGACCATGTAAAATATGCTTGTCAAAATTCTTTTGAATCTAATTAGGTAAAATTATTTTTTAAATAAATTTTATTTTATTTATTTTGATTTTAAATATTTTTTATATTTTATCAATTAATGGGCCAAGTGGGAGAATGTTTTGTGGCCTAAAAAAGAAAAAGAAAGAAAAAAAGAGGTTATCTCAATTGAGAGATTACAGTCTCTCCCTTAATTCTTCTCCCTAACCATCCATCAATCTAAGTAATCCTATGAAAGAATAGGAAGAGACAAGAAGGATCTAGTTCCTCTTTGCACAGTAATCTTGGATCCAAAGATAATGGTATCGTGCCCTTACAAATCATAACAAAGATCTCTTTTTCAGATAGCATCAAAAAGATAGCATCAAAAGATACGCATTGTAAAACTAGATCTAATTATATTTGATTTCAATCCTAACATAAAAGATTATTTTCATATTTAATATAGTATATTACAGATTTTATGCTTACTTAACTCTGTTTACTTTATTCTTTAATTATCTAAAATTAAATTAAAAATAAAAATTAATATCAAATTCTTAAAATTAAGAACTCCTAACAAAAATTTATTCAGGATTATCACAATGACCCCCTTAGCAACAACATAAACATGCGAATCCATTATAAGTGAAGTTGAGTTTATGACACTTGATCCACATGATGCTGGTTCTAATTTTTATCACTTCTTCCTTTACTGCTCAAGAAATCACGCGTTTCTTATCTAAGAAACTTCTCATATATCTAAGCTTGCATTGCCATCACTCGAAATGCCTTGACCTTATTGGATCCTAAAGGTCAACCAATTTGAAGAGAACAAAAATCTTTTGAGTAGTGGATAGCATTGACTTTATTAGTATTGGAATGATATGCTTAATGCATGAGAAAAGGTTAAAGTTTATGAATTCCTTCCACCTGGTCCTATCAGTCGACAGAAGATAAGTAGATCGCTGAAGGACTTGGAATATATGTTTCCACTTTAGGCAAGATCATGGCACTTTTTATTGTGTAAGAGCTCAAAGCATGTGATAAGAGAGGGCTCAAACAGTGTAAAATTTAGCATTAATGAAACCAGTGGAATCACTTGGTGTACAATTAGGAAGAAACTACAAACCTAATGTATCTCTTTTTGCTTTATGGAAGTATATGACTGCTTGCCGATGCCCATGATAAATATGAGTAAAATGAACGTCCACAAAGCAACTGCCCTGACAAACCAGGAGAATATATCCTGCATGGAGAAAAGGAGTTGTGGATTAGGCAATCTGGTGTTGAAATATAATCCAATCTCTTCTCCTTCCTGCGCTATAAATAGGACTAATTGTATCATAAACTATGCCATTTCCTGAAGCAACAAGCAGAAGGGTGGCCTCACATGAAGATAAGATCCTGTCTTTGATAGCCAAGGATGACTTGCCTATGATCTCTTCCAGATCTCCAGTCGTTGAATCAAAATCTTTGTGTTGTTTCTAGGCAATCTCCTTGGCTAATCTAAGTGGCTCTTATCCTCTCATGCTAGACCTGTTACCCTTGTATAGATCTTCATATCACATCAAACAAGAAAAGGTACATCATTCTTATCTTAACTAGCTGTATCATTTATTTAATTTTGTCCATGTTCATGCATTATTTTTCTGCGACCCTGCACAGGAATGACAGACTGCTTGTTGGAACCGAGAGCGAATAAATACATACCCACATCAAATAGAAATTAATGCTGATAACTATGATCAATTACTGCATTACAAGTAATTGACACCTCAATATTCAGAACTTTCTCAACATCGGGGAATCAGTCTCAATAACATTCAAATTGATTAGTGTATTACATAAGATTTTAGGTTTAATGATATTTTTAATTATTTTTTTAAAAAAATTAGAGAATCAGATTTCAATTTCTTAGTTTCAACTCCTTATTTATCGAATCCAGGTAATAAACAGCAAATTAAAGCTGACATAAGGTTTCCACTGAATACAAACAATTCAGAAGAAAATTATAATTCCATCTTGAAAAAAAATATTACTCCCATCAGTCAGTATAACTGTGTTTTGTCTGCTGTTATCAGCAGCAGTGCTCAGCCCAACAAACTCCTCTCAATTCTATACATGTCAATCTGCACATGTTCCAATGAGGAATCGTCATCCTATTTGTTTCATTCTGACAGCATCGTCCATTCCAATCCATCGTGACGCAATTGGAAATTGTAATCTTTTCCCAAAGTAAAACTTAACCAAAGTCGTAGCTTAAGTCGTGCATATGGGCAGGACCAACGTAGAATTGCCACCTAGTAGCTCGTGTATTCCGTTATTGTCGAGGGTTTCCCTGCCATCCATTATTCCGGATTCAGGTTACGTGGCGTCGTCTGAGCCGCACATATCCCCCAAGCCCAGGATATGGCCTAGCCGTCCGTCCGATCCCGACGGCGGTCCGCTCTCGATTCTAAAACCGATCCATTTCCCGGTTCGACTTAACCCAGTCTTAAAGTCGTGTTGCCCTCTTCGTAATTTCGAGGACCTGGTCGACGACGCGACCGTGGAAGCAAGAGAAGGGCGACCGAGAGAGGGAAGGGGACGAATTCTGCAATAGGGTTTTGGAATCGATTCAAATCAGTTGCTGCATCCTTTTCTCCGTCTGAGGCTGTCCCCGAAATCGGCGGCGGCTGCTGAAATCGACGACGAATAATTGTTTTTGGATCCGCAGTGGCTTTGAACAAGGGTTGTATACGTCGTCGGATGTCAGCCGTTTATTTCCCTCATTAATGAGAAGGAAATCTCCTGTTCACGTATGATATCATGGAAGAAGAAGACGAAGATAAGCTTTTGTTAAGTAGCCTGGGCATCACATCGGCGAATCCGGAAGATATCGAGCGTCAAATTCTGTCGCAGGTAATAGCATACCTGATCCGGTGGCCTTTGTCGACATTCTATGTACGATTGCTTCGCCATTTTATTCGAATGTGCAAACCAAATCTGTTCACAAATTGAAATATCCATTGTTGAGAGGTAGATTATCTGAGACGTGCTTTTCAATACAAACAAGACATATTGGGAATTTGTAGTACTAATATATCTATTTTATAATTGATTTAGGATGAATGACTCCATTGTATTTATCAATATTGATGCTCTTGTATTTATAGCAATTTGCGTGATGAACTGTTTTATAGAATTTGAATTTTGCAATGGAATGTTGTTTATAAGACTCAGGCTGAGCAGCTCTAATGCAGGCCAGGTGTCAAACATTTGCCTGATCCTCATATTGACACAGGCTGCCTTCAGGAATAGGAAACAAAGAAGGGAAAAAAGAACATTAAATAGAATCTCAATTGGACGTAAACCCTTGGGCTGACGTAGGCAAAGTCTATCTACAAGGTCTTCAAAATCAAATTAATCCATAAATTCGTTGAACTATGTTTGTCTGTCAAATAGATGACAGCTACTGTAGCTTGTCTTATTTTAATATAATTATTTTTTGTTGTGATATAATAGAAATTGCAGGCTTTATTTTCATCACTATTCATCAAAATTAATAAAATGACACATGACATACTTGATTTTTTTGTAATGGTTTCATGGCAATAATAAAATCATTTCCCATATAATGCTCAGTAGAGTTTGTAATGATAATGTTTTTAAAATTCGTCTATAAATATATTACTGGATAAAGATGGTCTTTTTGCATCCATGGTAAGAGCTCATAGCACTTTTGGATGTCATTCGTTGCAAAATTTAAGCCTTCGATGCTGATTTTTGGTGACCAATCGGACCAGTATAGTATTGCCATACTGGGAAACATACAAGTCTATCTTATCCAGCATGACCAAAAAGGATAAAAGATTAAATATCAATCAGTGCTAACGTATATGGTCCAATACCGGTCCTTGGACTGGTAAATACCAGCCAGTATGTTATTGGTCCAACCAGTATTTGGTCCCTTGGTCTTTTAAACCTTGATTTGGCATGAAACGATCATAATCATCATTGAGTGAGGGACCTAAATATTGGTAGATCTAGCTTAATTCAATGTTCTTGAGTATTCAGCTTTGTAGCAAGCTGACTCTGCATATTTGATGTCAGTAGTTTTATCTTTTGCTGGATGCTAAGCATTTAACTATAAAGTAGAAGGAAAGTGCAATGTGTTGCATAGCAGGTATACGACAAGTTGACAAGATCCATTTTTGAATGCAGGCAAAGAATGACACCAATTATGCAAGTGAGCCTGGGGAGAGCTCCCATGACTATGAGCCTGATGAAACTGGACCATTGCCTACCCGAGTTAAACTCTACAATAAATTGCGCGCATTGGAAGTTGAAATTGATGCTGTAGCTTCTAGCATTGGAAGTGCTAAATGCATTGAAGGTGATGGAAGTGGCAATTCTGATAGCACAAGTGTCAGAGGGGATAAACCTGTGGAGAATATTGGGTATGCTGTTCATGCTCCTTCTGGCAATTTGTGTCTGGAACAGGCACTTGCAACAGATCGTCTAAGAGATCTTAAGAAAGCAAAGGCTCAGCTGCAAAAAGAAATTTCTCTGTTTGGTGACTATGCTTTTGTTAATGACATTGAGCATGAAAAACATCACGTGGAGCTGCTTGATGAGTTGGTCAAAGAAAGACCAAAACAAAAACCAAAGCATAAGCAGAAACTAAAATCAAATGGACACTCAAAACAACCTCTGAAAGCTGTTGCCTATGATGAAGATGCTGATTTTGATACAGTTCTCGATGTGGCCTCTGCTGGGTTTATGGAAACTGTAATACCTTTTTTATCTGTTTTTGTATTAACTCAGTACATCTTTGTTTTTGTGCAGTTACTGGAAAGGTCTTTTTCGTTCTTATTTCTGCACTTACAATTAGATTATTTTCTTACATCAAATGAATAATATGACATTGATTGAGAACCTTGGCATCATGTTAAGGTTTTTCCTTTTTAACCTGGTTGCCAGGGTTCTTAGAAACAGTCTTCCTGCTTGCAGGGACCTCAGACTTCACTTTAAGGGAATCCTTCTTCACTAGGCTCCCCCTTTTAAGTGAATAATGTAATATGATTGCAAAATCTTGATCAGCTATCTATTTTGTAGGAGAGAGATAAATTGGTTCGAAGGGGTATCCTAACACCATTTCATAAGCTTAAAGGCTTTGAACGTTGTGTCCAAGAACGTGGACCTCCAATTAGGCAAGATGTACCTGAGGAAGACTCAACTGAAAATCTTGCATCAACCAGCATTGCTAGAGCTGCTCAATCAATTTCCCAGATTGCATTGGCTCGACCAACAACCAAATTGCTTGATGCAGAGGCTTTGCCTGCACTGGAACCACCTACTCGCCCGTTTCAAAGACTTCGAGGACCTCTAAAACGTGCAAGATCCTCAAGAAAAAAAGAATTGGATAAGAATGAAAGAAATATAAAGAGGACAAGAAGGCCTGGACCTGAGAAAAGATGGAGAAAGGATGATTTAATCAATGAGTCATTGGATGGAAGTGGTATGATTTCTGGCCTATATTATTTTCAGATACTCTTAATTCTTTTAATTCTTTTGTTTCAAGAATCATCATGTAATTTTTTAATAGTCATGTACGGTTTTGTTGGCCGGAAGAAGTGTGACTTTGTTGTGTGGTAAAATAAAACATAGTTTTTTTTATGAACAAATTAGGTCTATGATATTTCTTACCTTCTAGCACTTTCAGGTATAACTGTTACTTTATAGTTTCCCTTGAATTTAGGAGCAAGTGAATATACTCCATGTTGCTTAGTAATCTTAAATCTTTACACTTGCTTTGAGTTAAAAACATGTCTTGCACATAGGTAAAATGCAGTGATGTTGACAAAAATGCATGCTAGAGTACTGGTTAGGGCCTTAGGGAGGAAGAGCAAAAAAATCCAAGTTCATTTATATGTAAAGTTAATTTTACAAAACTAAATGAAAAATAAGAGACATAATGATATAAACATGCTAAACATATGAAAACTTGAAAAGAACTAAAAAGATGGTTTTCTAGGTAAACAGGTTATTACTTCTGGAGAGTGATTTATTTTCAAGATATAGGAAACATAAAAAAGGTGATTTGTGGAAGTCATGCTTAGGACTCCCGTCACATACTTATAGATCAAAATGAAAGTGGTTCTTTGTTCCTCGCCTCTCATCTCACTTTCTTTTCCATTTTTTTTCTCTTCAAGTGGCAACAGTAGTTAGCAATCAGTCCCTTTGTCCTTTTCATGCAGCTCCTCCTGGATGATGATGAATTGGTTCAAATCAGTCAGATTCTCAGAATTAAGCAATTATGTTATTAATCGATTAAGGCTGGGTGAGTGTATGCTGATGCAAGTTTGATACACTGTGATGCAATCATTTATCGTTGCACACAATGTCTGCGTTCTCAGTAATAACTTCAAATTTAGACACCATAAATTCTATGGGTAATGCTAGTTAAAAAACCATAAATTCTATGGCAAATGCTAGTTAAAAAACCAAAGTATTGCTGAGTTAATTTTAAGCCTTAAGGTGCTAAGCTGAATTTGCATTTTCTTTGATGATAGCCTAAGATGTTTCTGTATATTATCATTAAATGCCTCTTCTTTGTTGGTTGCTTAGATGATCAAAGTGGTTTGCAACTGTATTGCCAATTGTATTATGTAGCTTATAAGATTACAAGGACAGAGTTGTGGAGACAAGTGAAACCTGAAAGGATTCACCAAGATATAGATCAAGGTCTAGAATCTAGAAATCTAGTACTGTTTTGCTATTTTTTCATTAGTTCAACAGACATCTAGCATGAAGCATTATGAAAACAGTTGTGGTGGATTCTGTGATAAACATTGGTTTTGTGTGCTGGAATGCAACCTCAGTATCTCTTCAGGTTTACATGTCATTTAATTTTTTCAGAGAGATAATATATCATGGGTACGTTAGCTGTTATGTTCTGTTGATAAACTGCTTTTATTAATAGATGCCTTATTATTTTAGTTATAGGTTGCTGTATTCAGTTGGCAGTCTATTGCACTAAACATGATTCAATTTCTATTGCTAAAAATTTAGCCTGTTATGATCATTCAAACTGTGGTCTTAGTATATCATGCATGCACGAGCATTTTGATTCTGCAGACATGAATACACAGGATCAGGACATTTCATTGTTGTAATAATGTGATTTGATTGTCATTATCTCATAATGCTTCAGAGGAAGACACAAGGAGAGGTTCGAGTGCCTCTGATTGTGGGGAAGAATTGCAAGATGAGGCAGAAAACAAGGACCAGTCATCTGTAGTCTTTGAAGGAGGCTTTAAAATGCCTGGTGCTATTTATTCAAAACTTTTTGATTATCAAAAGGTAGGAGTTCAGTGGCTGTGGGAATTGCATTGCCAAAGAGCTGGTGGCATCATTGGAGATGAGATGGGTCTGGGTAAGACCATCCAGGTCATCTCATTTCTTGGCGCTCTTCATTTTAGTAAAATGTATAAAACCAGTATTGTTGTTTGTCCTGTGACCCTTCTGAGACAATGGCAACGGGAGGTTAAGAAATGGTACCCTGACTTTAAAGTTGAGATACTGCATGATTCTGCACATGCTATAACTAAACAGAAATTGGTCAAATCTAGTGAAAGTGATTATGATAGTGAATCTTCATTAGGTAGTGATAGTGAAAGACCTTGCCCTGTAAAATCAACAGAAAAATGGGATTATATGATTGATCAGATTGTGAAATCTGAATCAGGCTTGCTTCTGACTACATATGAGCAATTACGCCTTATGGGTGAGAAGTTGCTTGATATAGAATGGGGATATGCAGTTTTGGATGAGGGTCATCGAATAAGAAATCCAAATGCTGAGATAACTTTAGTTTGTAAACAACTACAGACTGTGCATCGCATAATTATGACTGGTGCACCAATTCAAAACAAATTAGGAGAATTGTGGTCTCTTTTTGATTTTGTATTCCCTGGGAAATTAGGTGTCTTGCCTGTGTTTGAGACAGAGTTTGCAGTTCCAATTACAGTGGGTGGATATGCTAATGCTACGCCACTGCAGGTGTCAACAGCTTATAGATGTGCAGTTGTCTTACGTGATTTGATCATGCCATACCTTCTTAGGCGTATGAAAGCTGATGTGAATGCTCAGCTACCCAAGAAAACTGAGCATGTCCTTTTCTGCAGCCTAACCCCAGACCAGCGATCTGTGTATCGAGCATTTCTTGCTAGCTCTGAGGTGGAGCAAATTTTTGATGGAATAAAAAACTCGTTATATGGGATAGATGTTATGCGGAAGATCTGCAATCATCCTGATCTATTGGAAAGAGAACATGCTGCTCAGAATCCAGATTATGGGAATATTGAACGAAGTGGAAAGATGAAAGTTGTTTCGCAGATTCTTAAGGTTTGGAAGGAGCAAGGACATCGTGTTCTTCTTTTTTCACAAACTCAACAAATGCTAGATATTATAGAGAGCTTTCTTACCGCAAGTGGTTATAGCTATAGAAGAATGGATGGATTTACTGCGGTAAAGCTGCGGATGGCACTTATAGATGAATTTAATAACACTGAGGAGGTCTTCATCTTCATATTAACTACTAAAGTTGGTGGTTTGGGAACAAATTTGACAGGTGCTGACAGGGTCATTATATATGATCCTGACTGGAATCCTTCAACTGATATGCAGGTAAAGTGATCTAGCATCAACTTTCTGTAGATTTGATCTAATCAAGAAAGTTACTTTGATGATTTCTATGCTGTCTTTGGTGTTCCATGTTAGTCTAGAATGTATGCTTCTTGTTAGCCATTTCCTTTCCTTCTCCAGAGGCCAACAGGATGGTACTTTTGTGTACAATAATTGTGAAAGCACTAGTTGCTAGTTTTATGAACGCCATAACTATTTTTGGGCAATCCCCATGCTGGCTGGCTGCTAGAACCAGAAATGTCATTCCCTTCTAGCATGGTGTGTTGAGTGTCATGTGTCACAAATAAGGCGAATGAAAAGAAGGAGAAGAAAAAATAGGCAATGTCAAAATATTGTGAACTACTGTTCAAATTTCAAAAGAATTTTTAACTTTTTTTGTTACTTTACAAAAGATTTTCAAAGAATTAACAATTCATTTCATTTTATTGTAGTTTTTCACATCAATATTTTGATTTCTGTCAATCACATAACATCTTATTGTATGCTGAGTGTTTCTACTTCTGTATAAGGGAGATGCTTCATTTGGTATTTAAGCAAATGAAGCATCTCACATCTTATGCCTGTTTCTTGATTTATTGTTTAGAATAGAACTTTGAAATTTTTTCTTTACTGTTGGCATTTAACATTTATAAAAAGTTCACAGCAAAGTAGCTTAGTGAATCCTGAGTCTAGTTTTCATGCATAACAGGCAAGAGAACGGGCTTGGCGGATTGGACAGAAACGGGATGTAACAGTTTACAGATTGATAACACGTGGAACCATAGAGGAGAAGGTATACCACAGGCAAATCTACAAGCATTTTCTCACCAACAAGATCTTGAAGAATCCTCAACAAAGGCGATTCTTCAAAGCAAGAGACATGAAGGATCTATTCACCTTGCAAGACAATCAAGGGGATTTGACCGAGACATCAAATATTTTCAGTCAGTTATCCGAAGAGATCCATGTAGGTGTTGCCGATGGTTACCAAGGAAAACAAGGATCTAGCCTAAGTGGCATATGGGAGAGCACTAATCAAATTGATGGCGGTAAAGATGAGGAAACAAATATTTTGAAAAGTCTTTTCGATGTCCATGGTATTCATGTAAGTGCTAATTTGCTCACCTTCTCTGCAATTTTGATTTGGCTAACAGTGATCATCACTTTGGGTTTGATTTTTCTACTCAGAGTGCAATGAACCATGATGCCATTATGAATGCTAATGAGGATTTTAAGATGAAGATGGAGGAGCAAGCTTCCCAAGTAGCACAGAGGGCAGCTCAAGCCTTGCGGGAGTCACGAATGCTTCGAAGTCGTGAAAGTTTTGCTGTTCCCACATGGACTGGAAGAGCTGGTGCTGCTGGGGCTCCATCATCTACCCGTAGTAGGTTTGGATCTACTTTAAATACACAGCTGCTGAGTCCTGGGAAGCCCAGTGAAGGATCTGCTAGTAGGCCTCCTGGTTTCTCAGCTGGAGCTTCAACTGGTAAAGCACTATCATCAGTTGAACTCTTGGCTAGGATTCGTGGAACTCAAGAGAGGGCTGTTAGTGATGCCCTCGAGCAAGATCTGGATTTGGCTTCTACATCCAATCACCAACATGGAAAGCCAGAAAGCAGTCATTCAACAAAGCCGCCCAGTAAACTCATGATAGCACAGCCTGAGGTCCTGATCCGGCAGCTCTGCACATTCATACAGCAGAGAGGTGGGAGCACCGATTCTGCAAGCATAACACAACATTTCAAGGACAAGATACAATCGAAAGATTTGCCTCTCTTCAAAAATCTTCTCAAGGAAATAGCAAAATTGGAGAAGGATGCCAGTGGATCCAGATGGGTTTTGAAATCAGAGTACCAGTGATAGTAGTTGAAGAAGGATTATCATTTTTCTTTAGATTCCTTTAACCATAAAGTGCAAGTAACAAAGGATTCATTTGTTGGCTCATCGTTCATCACTTTTGTGTGACATCTGTGATTATATGAAGTGTCGTTGTCGAGTCTTAACCACAAGTTCTGGTAAAAGCAATTGGGTTCAATTTCTTTTTTTGTCAATATGAAACCTTTAGTTGGACACTTTTGTCTTTGTACATATCTAGAAGGGAAACAAATGCCAATGGAGAAGTATATTCATTCTTGATTGTGATCTCCATCCAATTGAAGAACACATATCTTTGATTGTGATCTTTATTTCTTCTAATTATCTTTATGGTGTACTGAAAGAATCAATGAAGCTGTTCATCTTGTTTGCTGTTGGACTCACTTGAAATCTTGACAGAATTTTCATAGCATTGCCCTACATTGACCAATCACTAGTTTGCATGATATGATCAAGAAGAGCTTCACTGAGATGAATAGGAGATGCTGCTACAGTACTTGTGTTGTAGACCTCCATTGTAAGAACTGTTTTAAGACGGTATAACCATGAGATGAAAACAGAACGATGCTGCTGCGTGTCAATAATAATTTACACGGATATACATACACCCAAACAGCCACTGATGGAATGTGTATCCATGTCCTTTTAATCGAGTCGAGACATTTATCACGAGCTTCCTATCATAAGCCAACAATATAAAATTTGTGCCGAGCCTAATGAATCTTCGTATGAAAAAAATAAAAGCCCTGTTGTTATAGTAAATGGAGAAAACCTGCACCGAAGATTCATTAGGCAAGTATCATTTTACAGAAAACCTTTCAGCAGCTTGGGGATAATACCACTGAAACAGACTTCATTTCTAGGTTTCCAAATCAGCCAAAAAGGGACGGCAAGTGAGAGCACTAAGAATCATAACATTAGTGGAACAATTATTTCCTTCATCCAGACGTTTACCACATTGCCAATCTTCAAAATAAACAAAATTTAATACTCATATATATATATATATATA
>LVTN01002037.1:0-14066 GCA_001649415.1 Musa itinerans | reverse complement strand
TATATATATATATATAATGTGTGGAAGTCAAATACTCAAAAAATTATAATAAAATATTGTTGATTAAAAGGTGTCTAGTGACATGAGTTAATGGATTTGTTAGTTATGCCAAAACAAAAGTTTGTTCTCCCAACAATCTTTTATTTTGCGTAGTTATTTGCTTAAATGAAGTTTAAATTCGAAATAGTAGAAGAGAGGAAATTCCTTTCTATGGAAACAGAAGGATGTCAAGCCATGCTTTTGCAAACTCTATAACATATTAAATTGATCTTTAGGCCTTAAAAAGATGCTCAAGAAGAAGCTGAGCTTTTTGTTGCTATGTGATGCAGCAAGGAAGCCGAGTTATGTCAGTACTGCTCAGGTCCCCTTTCTTTGTTTGTCAATGCCAACTTTCTTCGCTAGGAAAAAGTATAACTTATAGGAAAGGAGGAAAAAGAGATATTCTGATGTTTGAGTTAAGTGCAACTCATCATGTTTATCTTCGGACAATGATTTTAATTCATTTTCTGTAAACATAAAAAATTATAATATAGATTAAATTTAATATAAAATTATAAAATTAAATAATAATATATCAAAACTAGGATGTGTGTCTTTCAATATCATTCATAATATTTTTATTTAATTCATTAAACGTAATTTATAGTTCAATCCACGTAGTAACACTAAACTACAAAAGGAACTAGACTACTCTAAGTAATAAAATAGGGACTAAAAGAAGATGATAACATATTAATAATCTCATAAAATAAGGACTAAAGGAAGATGAGAATAGATTAATAATATAATATTTAGTCTCTAGGAGATTATATTTATTTATAGATGAGAATAGAGGATCTAAGATAAGTGATTATGATAGTTCCTTCCATCAAAATCATCTCATGAGAAATCCTACCATAAGTGGGCTTTATTTCTATTGATTAATAACTATAATCAAAATCTAATTAAAACTATAATATATCTTATTAAATTAAGTAAGTCTATATAATCTAATATTCTCTTACTTGGTTTATTAATTAATAATATTTAAAAAAATAAAATAAAAAATAAAAAAATTATTTAAAATTTTTTTTACCTAATTGAATTCTAAAATATTTAAAATATATTTTACACATGACCATGAATTTTAAAACAAATCAATAAGCCCAATAAGTATAATAATAATTTATTAAGTTTGATTGCCAATACGATTCATAATAATTATATGTCATCAATATCATATTGTCTTTTATATATTGCAACACTATTAGTTTTTCTTAATATAATTTATAATAATCTTTATAATTTATTTTATCAAAATAATTTTATTATCATATTCAACTATAATATGCATATGCATGAATATAAATAAGATAATAAAAATAAATAAATTTAATTAAATAAAAAATCAATAATGATATTCACTTTAACATATATCATAATGTAATAGATTTTATTTAAGTATATAATATACTTCCAACTACATATGCATAAGGAATATATTTCATTTAATTTCTTTATAAGTTATTTATACGACACTAGTTTTAACTGAATTTTTTTTATTGATGGTAATATGTGTATAATTAATTGAATAAATCATATACTAAATCTCTCTAAGACTCGATTAATATACTCTTTTTAAACTATTCTAGTAATTATTAAGATCTATCCTTGAATATCTCAATGCTAATAATATAAGTTGTCTCATTTGTATCAATTATTATAAAATTCTTGATATGAAATAGTTTAGTTTCATGTAATAAATCAAGATCATTATTGATAGAAAAAATATCATTTACATATAAGACCAATATAATAAACTTTCTCCCACTAATTTTTAGATATACATACAAATCAATAATTATTTTTTTAAATCTAAAAAAAATAATAGTATCATAAAACTTTATATATCATTATTTGGAAGCTTGTTTAAGGTCATAAATGGATTTCCTGAGTTTACAAGCTTAGGTCACATTTTTATTCTTTGCAAATCCTTCAACTTGTTTCATTTAAAATTTCTCATCTAGAGTCGTAGTTAGAAATATTATTTTTACATCTATTTAATATAACTCAAGATCATAGTAAGCTACTAATACTATAATGATCCTCAACGAGTCTTTTTTAAAAATTAAAAAAAAATATCTCAGTATAATCGATGCATTCTTTTTAAGAAAAATCTTTGATTATAAATCTGACTTTATATCATTTTATATTATTTTTTGAGTCATATTTTATCTCAAAAACATATTTGTAATAGACTCATTTATAGTTATTAGGTAATTCAATGAGTTCCCAAATACCATTTTGGTCCATCAATTTTAAAATTTTTTCATTACATCCTATCACCTTTCAGAATTACTATTTTCTATGGCTTATGAAAATAATAAAGTGTCCTTTTTGATTCTTATGTTATAATCTAATTCTTGTACATAAACTATATAATTATAAAAAATGATAAGTCTTCTTTTTCTTTAAGATCTTTTTAAAACTACTGATTGTGCTTGTTCAATAGGATGATATTATATGAGAGTTTATTAATGCTATTCTATTCTTTAGTAATTTGAGGAATAACAATCTCTCAAATAGAAAATGATAAAGAAGCATCAACATATATCTCCTCTATATCAAAATTAATCTTTTAAAAATTTTCACTTTCACTAAGTTTGTCTTTTTCTATGAATCTTACAATTACTAGTTTTACTACTCTCATATTATAATTAGGGCAATAAAATCTAAGTCCTTAGGTTTTTTTAGATAATCAATAAATATCTAAAAATAATTCTTAGATCTAATTTCTTTTCATGTGGATTGAAGACTTTTATCTCTCTAGGATAATCTCAAATATGTAGATATCTCAATCTAGATTTTCTATCAATCCGTAACTCAAATGTAGTTAATAGAACTGGCTTACTAGAAACCTTATTCAAAATATACATAGTTGTTCTAAGAGCTTTACCTTACATCAACTCAAGTATAAAGGAATAACTTATCATGCTCCTAATCATGTTCATAAGAGTATGATTTTACCTTTCAATAATATCATTCTATCGTGGCACACCTAATAAGACATACTAAGCATATTTTTTTTGTTTTTCTAAGAACTTAATAAAACGATTAGGATTTTAATTTGACTCATCATATCTATTATAAAATTTATCACTCTTGTTAGATATGATAATTTTAATATTTCTATTTAATTGTCTCTTGACTCATTTATTTACAACTAAAGAGTATTAACAGCTTGAAACTTTTCATCTACTAGATATACATGGTTATATCTTGACAAGTCATCTATAAATATGATAAAATATCTCTTTTTACTCAAATAAGAAATATGAAGTGGTCCATAAATATCAATACTAGAGAATCTCAATGAGCTCTTTTCCTTTTATGATTTTTTTATATGCTTGGTTTGTTTTCCTTTAATGCAATCTTTACAAACATCAAAATCAGTAAATTGTAAATCTTCTGAAATATTATTTCTTATCAATCTTTCAATTCTTTCCTTGGTGATATACCCCAAACGTTTATACCACAAGATAGAAAATATATTATTATTAAAACTATGTTTTAATCTAACATTTAATTGAAGTGTACTTATATATTTATAAACTCATGATTTAAATTAATTATGCATAAACTGCTAATCATAGGTGCCTTGTAAGTCAATCACATGAGTGATGGAATGTGTAACATGATACGCATTCTTTTTGCATATTATATTATTTATCATTTTATCACTTTATATTGCTTGTTGCATATATGCACATATATATTATGATGTTCATAGATCTGTGCAATGGGAATCGAATCATGATGAGATCATGATAATGAGACCGATTCACCTTTAAATACAAACCTTAAATAATCCTGGTCATAGGTTACTCGAGAGGGATATCGAGATGACTGGACAAACTGGGGTGTTGTATACCCATCCATCTGATGGAGGCAGTTGGTCTCATAGTTGCTCGTGCGGGGACACTAGGGCTATAGTATAAGTGCTCGTTGAAGAATGAGTTCACTGATTGATCCGCTTACGGAATGCTGGATGGTTGATGAGATATTATTGTTAGACAACGATTCCGTCGTCCTAGTGGTGTATCGAGTCTTTAGACTTGAGACACCAAGGATGTCCTATATGAGTACTCTACTCTTTGATATCAGACTTATAGGCCTGGAAGTTTCAGATCTAGCATAGCCGATCATCGGGAGTGGTAGCCAACCATACAAGGACTATTGAGTATTGATAGAGGATCATCCTCTCTTGGTATCATGAGGGAAATATCCCATGTGTTTTGCTCAAACAAATCTCTAGCCATTTGGATTGAGAAACAAAGAGTTCTTTGGGAGAATCCGATTAGAGCAAGACTTGAGTAGAAACAGTATGGGCCTGATAATACCATGCCCAGTATATGGTCCTTGGGGTATTAGATGGATGAAAGACTATAGATACATGGTAACTAAGGATAGATAAGTTTAATGGATTAGATTTCCCTATATATCGTCTGGGGATTATAGCGTAGTGACAAAGTATGTCCTGCCAGTCATAGGTGCCCTACAAGCCAATCACATGAGTGATGACACGTGTGACATGATACACATTCTTTTTGCTTATTATATTTTGGCATTTTATCACTTTATATTGTTTATTACATATATGCATATATATTGTGACATCCATGGATCCATACAATGGGAATCAAATCATGATGAGATTACAATAATGAGACTAATTCACTTTTAAATACAGACCCTAAATAATTTTAGTCATAGGTTACTCAAAAGGGACATCGAGATAACTGAACTGACTAGTGTTCTGTATATCCGTCCATATGATGGAGGCAACTGGTCTCATAGTTGCTCATGTAGGGACACTAAGGATACAGTATAGGTGCTCATTAGAGAATAAGTTCACTGATTGATCTGCTCACGGAATATTGGATGGTTGATGATGCCTTATTATCAAACAACGATTCTGTAGTCTTAGTAGTGTATTTAATCCTTAGACTTGAGACACTAAGGATGTCCCGTATGAGTACTTCACTCTTTGATACCAGACTTATAGGTTTGGAAGTTCCAAATCTAGAACAACCGATTATTGGGAATGATAGCCAACCTTACGAGAGCTATTAAGTGTTGATAGAGGATCATCTGCTCTCGGTATCATGAGAGGACTATTATGTGTGTTCTTGCTCAAATAAATCCTTGGCCAAGGTCATTCGGATTGAGAGAGAAAGAGTTCTTCGGGAGAATCCGATTAGAGCGAGACTTGAGGAGAAATCGTATGGGCTTGATAGCCCCATGCTCGGTATATAGTCTTTAGGATATTAGATGGTTGATGGACTATATGTACATAGTAACTAATGATAGATAGGTCCAAAGGATTGAATTCCCCTGTATCATCTAGGGACTACGGTATAGTGGCCTAGTACGTTTGCAATCGATGAGTCGAGTGAATTATTATGGAGATAACAATTCACTAAGCCAGAAGGAGTTCTAACTGGTATGACTCACGACCAGCTCGATATTGGGCCTAGTGGGTCATATATATATGGTTGGTGTTGCGACGAGTAGAGGTTCAGATATGAGATATTCGCTGAGCCCCTATTTTATTGGATATCCAATAAGCGCTTGAATTATTGGATCTTATGAATGAGATCCAATAAGAGCTAATAAGAGATTATTGGGTAAAGACCCACTAATATAAGAGGCTTGGGTAATTGGATGGAGATCCAATACCCAATAGGGAAGGATCTATTAGAGTTAACTGGGGACCTCTACAATTAAGAGGGAACTAAAGGCCCATAGGCTGGGGCTTCTTGGTTGCCACCTCATATTCTCCTCTCCACTTCTCCTCCTCAGATAGAAGACATGGAGATTTGAGGAGCATCGTCGTAGCCCTACTATGAGTATCACCGCTAGAAAGGAGGATGGTTGACCCCCTTCATCCTCTCTAATAGATCTATAGGAATTCAGGGATATAAGATCTCCCTAGGTAACATAACTATCTCACACATGGTCTTTTGTGTCATGAGTTTTATGCACCAATCTTCGCACAATAATGAACACCTTTTGAGAAATTTAGGATTTTTGTGTTATATTCTTCTGCTTTGCATGTGATACCTAGATTTTCCTATAGTGGTATCAAAGTCAGGTTGTTCGTACGATAGATTGGTTTTGAACTGTGTGTGTTGTGCTTTAGAAAGACTTTTGATGTCAAAATCGTTGACGCAAAAGGTAAGAAAGGATAGCAATTGTTGCTGCCCTTGCTTCCTTCGTAGAAGTGGCCAAACGCTGCTTGTAGCGTTGGTTGTCTACGTGTAGGCGGTTGGCTGTCGGCGGCCTACTACAAGCAGGCCGCTTGTAGTGGTGCCCACGAGGGCAAGCGGTGCCTGCAGGCCACCTACCCGCAAGGATGGGCAACGCCTATGGGTGGCCTGTCCGCAAGGGCGGGCGGCACCTGCCCATAGGGGCGCCCGCCTGCAGTGGTGCCCGCCCACATGCATAGGCAGTGCCCCCGTCCCCCTTTATAGTGGTCACTGTCGGCAAGGTGGCGGCAACTGCAGCATAGCAAAGGGGAAGGGCAGTAGGGTTTTTTGGGCAAAAATATAATTTTACCCTTGTGAATTTGAGAAATTCCAATTTCGTCCATCCTGTCCAAATTACCAAAATACTCTTCACAATTCAAGAAATTCCCTACATGTCCCCAATTTCAAAAAATATTAATTAATTAAATTTTTTTAATTAATTAATTAATTATTATTATTTTCTAGTAGTCTTATATGATGATGATGAGTACATGTGATGTATGATGTGGACAGATGATCATGGATCATGTGATGTGTATGTATATATGATTATTATTATTATTAGGACCTGCAAGCCTATGATTAAGTGATAATTACATGAGGAAACATAGTGGGAGCGTAGAAGCAATAGCGGGACCCACGAGGTCGAGATGAACGATCACGATGCATGGAGATGCGCCGATATGCTGACGGAACCGACGAGGATGAGATAGACAATCACAGGGCATGGAGATACGCCACTACACACATGGATCTTGATGTGAGTGATTAGGCCCACTAGCTCAGGCTTGATCATATTAGGGTGTGGTCCATGATCATATAGTGTGATTACTCATGTGATGTGTGATTACTTGTATACCTACTAGATATGTATATATATATTTGCATGTGATGTAGATATATATTAAATATGCATGTGTGTGACACATCATATTAGGAGACCAAATAAAAAATCTCATCTCTTTATAATATCAAGTCGGTAAATATAAGGTAATTAGATTGACCAACATAACCTTTCATCATTATAGGTAGGGACCGATTCTCAATGTAGGTTGAGTTGGTCGAGTCACTCGAGGCTCACCTATTTCGTGATTCGCTATCTTGCCTACGACATAGAGATGTCACCGGTGACCTGAGGACATGGTATGCTTGGTCAAGTCACTCGAGGGAATATTATCGAATCAGACTTATCTTGTAATGATGGTGATAACTTAATTGAACAATTGGCGGTGGGGGGAGAGATGCGGATCAAATAAAGGGGGGGGGGGGGGTGAATTAGTGTAGCGGATAAAAAATATTGGTTTAAAATTCTTCGTACGTTAGAAAACTGATCTCGGAAGATAACTTGAAAGTAAGTAAATGACAATAATAGAAATACAAACCAGAATTTATAGTAGTTCGGTCATTGTGACCTACATCTACTTTCGATTTCTCCTCCATCGAGGTCACTAGCATCCACTAATGGTCTTCCTTCAATAGGCGAAGACCAACCACCTCTTTACAGCTCTTTCTCCTTTTCACGGGTTTTAGGAGATAACCCATACAAGCTTCACACCTCTCTTAAATGATCACAACACTAGAAAGGGAGGAAGAGGACTCTTTGCACTTTTACAACACTTTTAACACCCCAAGATTTCAAGATATTGTTCACACATTCGTGCCCTTTCATGCAGAAAAGGGTAGGTTATTTATAGGCCCCAATGGTTTCAGAATTGGAGCTAAAAAGTGTCACATCCCTGGATTTCGAGGTACTGGCGGTACCATTGTCATTATTGGGTGGTACTACCACCTGTAGACTAACACTGGGCGGTACCACCGCTCAGTCTAGGCGGTACAACCGCCTGATAGAGCTTCGAAGACCGAGCTCTGGTGGTACCACTGCTTGATAGGGCGGTACCACCGCTTGATGGTATTAACTGTCGATAGTACCATCGCCTAGTCTGGGCGGTACCACTGTCCAGAGCACCTGGGAGACTGAGTCCCAAGCGGTGCCATCGTTGGCCCTGACTTCAGGTGCCGAATGGGCTATTTAACTAGCCCAATTCAGCCCTGTTAAGGGCCCAATTGGCCCTTAACTGAGTTAGTGGGATTACCTCCCAATCCTAACTCAACTTATGGTCTAACTATGACTAATTCAAGCAATCTCTGTCCGATATGTCGATTGTTCTCTCAGCGAACCTCCGGCGAATCTTCTTGGCGAACTTTCGACGAACTTCCAGCGAGCTTCCGGCAAACTCCCGACGAACTCTCAGCGAACATCCGACAAACTCTCGGTGAGTTCCCAACGAACTCTTGGCGAGCTTCCGGCAAACTTCTGGTACATCCTCCGAATCTTCGACGTATCATCCGATCTTTGACTCTGGCCCAACATCTACTTTATGCCTTACCACTATCGTAGTTAATCCTGCACACTTATCTCAACATATAGATTAGATAAAATAATTTACCAATTGATTTCATCATAAAAATTTAAGATTCAATAATCTCCCTCTTTTGATAATGACGACCAATTAGTGTCGGAGTTAACCTTAACTCCCCCTATTTATATGCCATACTTGAGAGAATACAAACTTGAATTCTCAACCTTGAATTCAAGCTTTAATTGATTTTAATTAGAAATCACATGCATTGTGCATCATCATAGTTTCAAGTCATCAAGATATTAAATACACAATTTCATCACTTCATGCATGATAAAATGCTTCGGGTATAGCCTTACATCACTACTTGCATGATACATAACCTTTATGATACTTTTATTATTGCATGGTAACATCCAAAAGTTCATAATATTATGAAGAATCCGACATTGCATCATTGCATGGTAACATTCAAAAGTTCTCAACATAAAAAAGAGTCACAACATCAAAAGTTATCAACATTAAAGAGATCACAACATCAAAAGTTCACAATATCAAAGGTTCACAACATTAAGGAGAGAGATTCCGTCAATTTCTCCCCGTTTGTCATTAATAAAAAGACATTTATTAGCTATTCAAGTGGTGATAAATCAAAATGTCTAAACAAAGTATTAAGTTGTCGATGGATTTGCTGCAACTCAGTTAAGATTTGATCTTGACGTTGTTCAAATCGATCTATTTAAGTCCCTATGTCATCGGCAGATGAGGAGGGTGCTTGCTCTGTTAGAGGTATTGCCTCAAAGGGATTAGTAGGAGGAGATTGATTTCTCCTAAATATTGGTGTTTCAAGTTCTGGATCAGGTGGGGGGGTTAGTCCTTCTAGGTAATAGTCCAAGTCCCATTTCTGACTATATATCTTAATCTTCTTAGCATATTTCTATTTAGGATATTAAACCTATCTAGTTTTAAGATTTCTTCGTTAGGTGGAATAACTATGTCATATACATGGATTAGTCTAGCGATCAAGCCACCATATGGAAGCATCATATCCTTTTTTGATAGTTCATTCATATTTTGTTGTATCAGATAACCAAAACAATTGTCATGTCCTTTTATAATCTAATACATCATTCCTAATTCCATTTGGCTAACTTCATCATGATGATATTATTTTGGGAGTATAATGCTTATCGGGATGTGATGAAGTAATTTGGTGTTGAAAGGTAGTAAATGTTCATAACTTTTTGGAAGGATAAACAAGTTTGGATTTCCAAAAATAGTACCTAAGGCTTTAAAATAAGTGGTCCCAATTGATTCTTCGTTCCATTATCCTCTAAAGTAACAACCACTCCCTTAGCAATTCCTATGAGGTTGCAAATTATGCTATCCGTAATGGATATGTGATGTCCTAAGAGATAAGTAGATACCCTATCGTGTTCATCCATATGTAAATTGTTGTAAAACAACCTAATAAGTCTAGGATAAATAGGTTCACTTATTTGAAGAATTGGGAGGATATCTATGTTAGCAAACTATTGAATTGGTTCCAAATTACTCAATTCCTCTAAATCTATGTATTTACCCTTATAAGCATTTCTAGACTCTATGGTTAGAAATTTAAGGGCATGTTGAGGAGAATCAAAGAGTAGGGAGTCATAGGTTTCATCTAATCTCCTCTTCCCTTTGTCTCTTGAGGATCTTCTAGAAGTCATGAAGACTATATTTATTAAGAACAAATGAGAGGCAAGAACAAGTAATACAAAGAAGGAAACAATTTGGTTTAGGGATTATCTTAGTAGTTTAACCTTCTTTTGATCACCAAATGGGGGTTTGAGATTGATCCTTGATTTTGTAGAAGATAAGGGTTCTTTTTAGTTGCTGGAGGGAGAGCAAGAGGAATTAAAAATTTGGGGCAGTTTGGAGAGGTATAGAGTGAGTTGGGGTCAGTTCTACTGCTGGCCCTAACTTATGTTTTTATAGGGCAGGTTGCGAGCGGTAGTATCGCCAGTTGGGCTGTGCTACCACCTACAAGCAGTGAAGACTAGCAGTGCTACCACCAGTTGGGTGGTGCCACTGCCTACAAGCAATGAGCACTGGTTTCATTGTTGTGCGGTGCCAACATTGTGTGGTTCCAACGCGCATGCAAACATCATATTAAGTTTTTGAAGTTCTACTTTCGTAAGAGGAGAAAATTAATATGGAAAAATTCATATGGCTCATTAAACATACCATAGATCCATAATTCAAATCTTATCTCAAGTGAAGAAATAATAGTAAATGATCTCGAGAAAGAGAGCTCAATTAAGAAAATCCGGAGAAAAATTTAAAGAGGAACTCATGTATCAAAAAAATTTAATATACCTAATTCTCTTCTTATAAAATCAAATTATTCCTCAATCAAGGGTTTTGTAAAAATATCAACTAATTGATGTTTTGTATCAATAAATTCTAGAGATATGTCATGGTTATTAGCATGATCTCTTATAAAATGATGCCTAATATCAATATGTTTAGTTCTAGAGTGTTGAATAGGGTTTTTTTTTAAGCATATTGCACTAGTATTATCACATTTTATAGGTATATTTTTAAGTGAATTCCATAATCCTCTAAAGTGTTTTTCATCCATATAACTTGAGCACAGCTTGCACCTGCTGCTATAAAATCAACTTCGGTTGTAGATAATGCAACCGAGTTTTGTTTCTTGGAAGACCAAGAGACAAGTGTGTGTCTTAAAAATTGACATGTTCCGAATGTGCTTTTTTTATCTATTTGGCAGCCAGCAAAATTAACATCGGCATAACCAAGCAATTCAAAGTTTTTAGATTTCGGATACTATAATCCTAGTTTAGGAGTTCGTTTTAGGTATCTAAAAATCCTTTTAACAACTTTTAAGTGAGATTGCTTGGGATTAGATTAAAACCTAGTACAAAGTCCTATGCTGAACATGATGTCTGGTCTAGTTGCGGTGAGATATAGTAAATTACCTATCATACCCCTATAAGCTTTTTGATCAAAGCTTTCTCCACTTTCGTCGATGTCTAACTTAGTGGAGGTACTCATAGGAGTATTGATAGCCTTTGAACTATCTATATTAAATCGCTTTAGCAAGTTTAATGCATATTTTGTTTGACTAAGAAAAGTACCATCACTTAATTGTTTGATTTGTAAGCCTAAAAAGAAAGTTAGTTCCTCCATTAAACTCATTTGAAACTTTAGGCTTATACTCATGGCAAATGATTCACATAAAGATTTATTTGTAGAACCAAAAATAATATCATCAATATAAATTTGAACAATAAAAAAGTTATTTTTAAATTTTTTAATAAACAATGTAGTATCGACCTTGCCTTTAGAGAAATTATTTTAGATAAGAAAGGAGCTAAGTTTTTCATACCAAGCCCTTGGGGCTTGTTTCAATCCATAGAGAGCTTTAGTCAATTTAAACACATGATTAGGAAAATTATCATTCTCAAATCTAGGAGGTTGTTCAACATAAACTTCTTCGAAAATAAAGCCATTAAGAAAAGCACTTTTAACATCCATTTGAAATAGCTTAAAGTTATTACAACTAGCATAGGCAAGAAGCATCCTTATGGCTTTTAATCTTGCCACAAGAGCGAAGGTTTCTTCATAATCGACACCTTCTTCTTGGTTGAAACCCTTGGCCACTAATCTAGCCATGTTTCTAACCACAATACCAAATTCATCTTGCTTGTTTCTAAATACCCATTTAGTACCAATAACTATTGTTAGGATCAAGAGCACACTAAGAGGGGGGGGGGGGTTGAATTAGTGCAGCGGAAAACTTTTATGATTTCAAAAAACTTATTTCGATTAAAGCTGATTCAACAAGAATGGTTTCAACTCAATCCTTTTTGAAGGAACTTTGAACTTGAAACCTTTCGTGAAAGAGCAAGAGAAGACTAAGGTGATTTGCAGCAAAGTAAAGTGTACAAATAAAAAGCGTTGGTTTTGTAAGGTCTCTATACGATTAAAGCCGATCTCGGAAAATGTTTACATCAAAGCGTAAGTAGACGTAGTTAAGGCATAGTAAGGAGGAGAGGCAGTTTGCTATAAAGGAAAGATACTCAAAGTAAATGCAAACTGAGTTTTTAGAGTGGTTCGGTCAACGTGACCTACATCCACTATCGGCTTCCTCCTTCGACGAGGTCACCGACGTCCACTAGAGGCCTTCCTTCAATAGGCGGAGGCCAACCACCCTTTTATAGCTTTTCTCTTTTAGCCGGGCTTAGGAGACAACCCTTATAAGTTTCACTCCTCTCCTGAATGATCTTAACACTTAAAAAGAAAAGAGAAGAACTCTAGCTTTTACAACAGTTTAAGGCCTCAAAGACTCAAGGATATTTCAAGATTTCAGTGCCTTTTCATGCAGGAAAGAGTGGGGTTTTTATAGACCCTAATGAGTTCAAAAATGGAGCCTAAAAATGACCACTCTCAGATTTTCAGGGTCCTGGCGGTACCACCGCCATTACTGGGTGGTACTACCTCCTGATAGAGCTTGGAGATGGAGCTCTGGCAGTACTATCGCCCAGTCTGGGTGGTACGATCGCCTGACAGAGCTCGAAGATCGAGCTCTGGTGGTACCACCGCCTGATAGGGGCGGTACCACCGCCCAAAATTCCTAGGAGACTGAGTCTCCCGAGTAGTGCCACTACCGGCCTTGGCAGTGCCACCGCCCAAAATTCCTGGGAGATCGAGTCTCCCAAGCGGTGCCACCATTGGCCAGGATTTCAGGGGCCGAATGGGCTGTTCCATTTGGCCCAATTTGGGTCTGTTAAGGGCTCAGTTGGCCCCTAATTAAGTTAGTGGGATTACCTCCCAATCCTAACTTAATATACACTCTAACTACGATAATTAAGGCATGATTACTGTAATTCGTGTTCTGGTGCATCAATCGCTTCTTCCGGTGAGCTTCCGGTGAACTTCCGACGAACATCCGGTGAACTCTTGGCGATGCTTCGGTGGACTCCCGACAAGCTCCTGGACTTCGCGATGATCTTATTGGCGAGTTCTGACGAGCTTCTATGGCAAGCTCCTGGACTTCTCGGATGGTTCCCATAGAACTTCCGACGAACTCTCGTACTCCCAACGTAATCTTGATCTTGACTCCGGCACAACATCTGCTGCATGTCTTACTGCCATCGTAGTTAATCCTGCACACTTTTTTCAACTTATAGATTAGATCAACAAATGACAATTGACTTCAACAATCTCCCCCTTTTTGATGATGACAATCAATTGATAACGGAGTTAACCTTAACTCCCCATATCTATATGTCATACTTGAGAAAAGTCATTCTTGAATTCAAAGCCTTTGATTTGAATTCAAGAGATATATTGATAAGTTCATTTAATCTTTATCAATACACCTATCATGATGTAACTTTCTGAAAATGAT
>LVTN01002036.1:2555-47230 GCA_001649415.1 Musa itinerans | reverse complement strand
GTGGTCGGTATCCAGAATTTTCCAAAAACAAGAGTCATCTTCTGCAGGACACCTGCATTCATCAGCAAGAACTCTACGAAAGGAATCGACAGCCGCAGAATCCTGTGCGGGTACAGAGTAGCTGTCCGGAGCCGATTCCCTACGCACTCCGGAGCCGTCTCCACATCCCAGTGATGTTCGAGGGAAGGTGCGGCGTAGACGGTAGTCTCCATCTGGTTGCCACAAATGCATCGGTTAAATAGCGAAACCATCATACGACATGCACACAGAGTGGACTTACGATGATTGTCAAATCCTCTAAGTTGGGAGCGCTGCGGAGAAGAAGCTTCACCATCGGGGCTGATCCTCTTTCCATGAATTGCAACTTCAGAAACAGCTTCTTCAATCCTTCCAAGCGGTTTCCACCGGGCAAGCTCTTCGGTAATGACGCTCCAATCTTTCAATTGATTGGAAATAATAAGGAATCAAAGTGATCGACGGAAATCGATAGGTAATCTGATAAGGAGGATGAAAGTAGCTGACAGCAGAGTATTCCTTGGACAAGTCCAGCGTGAGGCTGGTAATATACTTCAGACCTCGGAGCAGCGCGACAAGCCACTCAACCGCCTCGTCCCTCTGATCCTCCGGTACGCCATGGTTAAAGCGGATGGCTACCTCGGCCAAGAGGGGCGCCCGCTCGATCAGAATGCGGAATGGCTCGTTGGCGCTGACCTTCAAGCAAGCAAGACTGTTGCTACGGATCTCCAACTTGTTCGCATGAACAGGATTGCTGAGTACCAATTCCTTGAGTGCCGAGCAGCACGAGAGTATCTTATCGAAACCCACGTCCAAGAAGAGGAATTGGACGAGCAAGAGATGTTGAAGGCGAGGGAGCCCCGTGAACGCCGACGGTACCAGCAGAAAGCAGCGCCACAACTCTATCTTCTTCAACGTTCTGCATGAGAAGATGCATTTGGGGATCAGCAAGAACACTGATCCCCCTTGGGAAACGGCGAGCTCCTGGATGCCCGTGGCGCTGAGGGAGTGTACCATCTGCCGGAACCTGCCGTAGTGTATTTCATTTGTAGTCTGCATGTGGAAGCTCGTCAACGGGCTGTCGCGGGTGCATATGATGCTGCGCACCGTTTCGAAAGTGGGAAGGGCGCCGGCTCGGCCGAAGTCGATGCGGAAGCGAGGAAGGGAGGGGAAGAGGTCCTTCCACCGCTTGGAGAGCACGGCCGTGGCGGCAGCGTCGCCGATTGGTAGCTCAGACAGAATGGAGAGGAGAAGCTCGTCGGTTAGTCCGCTGATACGATCGCTTCTTCGCTCCCTCCCCGCTGCGCGAGACATGCTTGGAAGCTCCCTCTCTCTCTCTCTCTGTTACGGAGACCCAACCACTTAGGACCGCTTGCAAAGCTGGGAATCGTTTGGGAATGGAGCAGTTAAGTTTGTTACAAGCCAAAAGAAAAGGTAGATATAAATAAATAATAAAATTGTAAATATACTAATATAATATCTTTGGAAATGAAATATAAAAACATAAAAATATAAAGTAAAAAAAAATCAAGAAATACTTATTAATATTAATAAGCACATAGACAACATGGGAATGCTAAAAAAATTAGTAGTGCACACTGACTCTCAAATACTTTTGATGGTGAGAGGTTACGTAACTTGAGTTTTCGACGAATTTGGTCGATGATTACGTAAGCCTACACTTCTGGTTCTCATATTTTCTGTTAGGTTCTTTGGCTTTATTAATTCAAGAGAATCACAATACTGAGTAATGTAGCACCGTTCATTGTTCGATTGTAGCAGAAAAACTCATTCACAGAACACTCGAGCGTATCAATTTGACCAAAATAGATTATGTTCATTATGTTAGGCAGAAAGAGATGTAAAAAGCTAGAGTAGATATCATTACAACTTTCAACTGACGCAGAAAGAATAAAAGGGAAGAAAACAGTAGAATCATACTCGAGAAGAGCACATCCGATAGACTCACGATCAAGTGGAACAGAGGAGCTTGTATCAAGACTTCCCAGATGGTGGAGGAGCTGTGTACAAAGATCTTAGCTGCCTGTCTATGAGCTTACTGTGGTGTAGAGCCTGTTGGAGTTCCATGTCATCAGACCACCATTGCTCCAATCCATGAGCTTCAAGAAATTTCTGCGGCCCCTTGTTCATGACAAAAAGCTTTGCCACCACCTCTCCTGGACTGTTAATCATCTTGGCCTTGTCTGAGCTAACATCAGTAGCGACAACAGCGCCAGAAGGGTCAGTGTAGTAACAACAGATATAGTCACTGTTATTTACATATAAATGTGGCACCCATTTCTTTATCTCATTGCAGAACATCTTCCCTCCATTGACAGGAGCATTCTCTTCGCCATCAACTGCAACTTGGACTTTTGAAGGCAAACTGTCCTTAATTTTCTTCCAGAGAAAGCCAGCTTTTTCACCGATATTTCTGAAGCTCATTGCTAATGACACCGAGGGTGGATTAAACAAATGGCACTCCACAAGAATCCCCTCTTTGGCCAATGCTTTTCCCACTTGTAGAGCAAAGCCAGCTCCCAAGGAATGCCCACCGATACACACATTGTTGCTCCCAAATTTGTCAACCATCACCTTGAGTGCTTCGAGAGCTCCATGAAACCTGACCGAACCTTTCAAGCTTTCCCATGCCAGGAAGCGGAGATCATCCTCTAAATCTCTTCTAATGGTTGGACTCTTCAGTAATGTCCCCCTGAGTGCCAGAACAGCCCTGGGTGCACCAGCTGGTCTCATCAGTATAAGTTCTGATAAAGCGGCAGATCGGTCCCATTCTAAAACTGCACCGTATATGGAACCATCTCGCTTGTCCGTTAGAGTCTGTGTCAGCTTATACTTTGATGGTTTCCACCATTTTGGAGCAAGACCATTCTCTTCGGTTCTCTCTTCTTGTCTGTCAAGTTCCAGCAAGTAGACCGCCTGAACAAAACATGCTATCACCATCCTTTTGTAGTTCGGATCTCTCCTACAGGAAATTTAAGACCAACGGACTTAATGCATCAGAATTTTAAATTTTAAAGTATAAACAGCAGAGCCAGAATAGGTTTGAAGGATGCACACCGGGACAAGATCCAAAGAACAAGCCTATAAATGCAATGATCATCTGCAAATTTTATCTTGATATACGTCTAATTCTTTTACTTTATCAGTAACAGCTAAATTGTTTGGAGGTAGTCAATTTTATGTTGGCCCATGATTGGCATTTGGTTTATACTCTGTATAGCTCAGTAAAAAGGAGACTAAGATTGTTTATAAAGCATTTGCTGATCAGAAGTATATTTACTGTTGGAAGGTAAAACAATAAGGAAAAAGAAAAGAAAAGAAAAAAAGGAAATCATTGACAACATCAGATTGATTAAAACAATACATACATAATGGCGAAATAGAGATTAATGAGAGCAATAACTACAAATACAGTGCATGTTCATGCTTATGCTTTTGAGTATTATTTCCGTGATGTTTTTTTCTTTTTAAATGCTTTCTTATTTTGGAGAAACTCAATCTTAGGAAAGAAAACAGTAGGATGCTTAGTTGAACCCAATCATCCCTTTTTTTAACATCACCAATTTGTAGATTCCAGAAAGGAAAAAAATGAAAGAAATCGGAAGGGAGTAATTAAAAAAAGGAAACCTATCTCGCTTCCTCCTCGTCCTCATCAACTCGATCTCATCCTGTAGGTGCTAAAGTTTTGCTTGTTCGTTCGTTTGTTTGTGGTGAAACATCTAATTTAGCCAGTAAATTGTTCGATTGTTTCTCGTTTAATTTGATGTTTCACCGTGAGAATTAAAGAAACAAACATAGAACTGAAAGAAATTGGAGGGTAAAAAGCGCAACTCTCCGCAAGGCTTCCTCCCCCAAAAGAACTTCGAAAAAAGCTGGCAAGAAACTCCAACCAAGAACGACTCTAAACCCAACCCACGAATACATCTCAAGAACCAAAAGAAATCACCAAGAATGCATCTCAGGAACCCCCAAAAGAAATCACCAGAGAGAGAGAGAGAGGGGTACCAGCTGGAGCGAATGAGGTCCCTCCAGTTAGGGGAGGAGAGATTGCGGGGGCCAGACACATGGAAGTCATAGGGGTGGGCAGCCAACTCCGCCGCCTCACTCTTCGTCCCCTCCCCTCCTCCTCCATTAACTGCTGCCTCAGGGGAGCCTTTCGACATTGCAGCAATCTCTCCTCCTCCTCCTCCTCCTCCTCCTCCTCTACGGATTCTGAATGCCACAAATTGATAGAGAAGATAAGAAAAAGCAGAGCAGAAGCAGAGGGAGAGAGAGGAACACCCGAGGAAGAAAGACGTGGTTTCCCTTGTGGCCCGGTGGCGGCCATGTTCACGTATACACATGTATTTATTGTTAATAGCAGTAAAGGCTGCTTCGGGGAGCGCGTCATTATGAGCCATGTCGCTCGCAACGGTCATATTTGGATTCCGTTGCCGCTAGTGGGATTTGACCGGAACGCGCTCAGGTGGCGCTTTCTGATCCTTTGCGGGTATCACTCGCAACGTCAGTTTAGAAGCCTCATCTCTACCGTCCGTCTCATTTGACCGGAACGCGCTCAGGTGGCGCTTTCGGATCCTTTGCGGGTATCACTCGCAACATCAGTTTAGAAGTCTCATCTCTACCGTCCATCTCATTCGATCATTTAATCCCCTCTCTCTCTCTCTCTCACGTAGGAATGAGCGAAAAAAAATCCACAAATAAGAATCGAACATAATACTTATTTTTCTACCTTAAATCCACCAAACGAGTCTCCTGATTAAACATATTTCAAAAAATATATATCTGCATTAATGTGCTTCAGTTGGTTCCCATGAATTAACATATATGTATAAATATACACTTATGTTTTAAGAAATAACATGACTACAAGATGTTGGCATGGGAGATGGCTCTCTCATGATGGCAACAGTATGGCAATGTGAGCTGAGTTCTTCCGATGACAGTAACTCTTTGGTTTTCCATTTTATGAGGAAATAAATTGGCATGGGAGATGGCTCTCTCATGATGGCAACAGTATGGCAATGCGAGCTGAGTTCTTCGGATGACAGTAACTCTTTGGTTTTCCATTTTCTGAGGAAATAAAAAAAATTAATGTTTCTGCTCTATATGAGACAAATACTGTTTAATTCATAGTTATATTGTGAATATATAGGATATGAACTAATAATATTAAGTAGTTATATTACTCAACTATTTAAGATTGATTGGATGGATCTTTGTCATGGCCTGATGGGTTAATTGGTCTATCCTTTTTTAAGTTATTTTCGATGTTTATTTGATTTTATCGACTATTGTTTGTTTAGAACTCAAATAATCTGAGTTAAAAAGGTATGTAAAAATATAAATTGCCTTCAATATGTCAAATTCTTTTATGAGCACTATTATAATTCAGAGTTCTAACCAACACTCAAATGATAAAAGATGATGAAGATTAAATAAAAGTGACATATATTAGGTTTGTTTAAGATTAGAATTATTATCGAGCAATATATTTTTTTATAGGAATTGTAAAAATATTATGAATTTGCATTTATCCTTCTTAATGTAATGTCCAAACCGAAATTGTTAGTTTGTCTTCGTTACTAACGTTAAATAAACCATTATTTGAAACTCTAATTTACATTATGTAACGTGTGCTTAAGATATTGATGTTTTTATACTTTTTACTCATACAAATTATTCCTAATCATGATTAGAAATAATTAACTTAAAATATTTAGATGGATGACAGTTCAGCAGCATATATGAAAAATTTTAATATTTGAAGGGATGTATAATTTAAAATTTTGTAATGACAAATATATATTAATTCCAAACTTTGTAAGATAATAATATTATATTTTTATTGTCCGACTAAGTTAAAAGCAGATGGAGATGCTTCTTGTTCATGCTACTTTTTATACTACTGACATCCCCACAGTCACTTAAAAAATAATAATACATATCATTTTACTATATTGCTGATTCTATTTTTATTTTTTTCTTCTCTTTAATATCTTATTTTATTTTTATTGTTGATGCCACTCCCTGCCGATATCATCTCCGTCGACCTTGCTCGTTCACAAAACTGCTCATCGTTCATTTGACGTTTTAGGTTTTTTTTTGATCAATTATTCAACAAGATAGAAAGATGAATGAAAATATTATTCATGGAGTTAAAATATGATAGTTAAAATAACAAATGGCACCAAGACTCTTGTATAATTATCGGATACTTTAAAAATAAAAAAATTATAAGATAGTTATAAGACTAATAATATTTTATGGATCTGAGTGTTGATTAGTTAAGAAAATATATATACAAAAAATTTGTGTTGCTAAGATGAAAATATTAAGAGGGATATATGGAGTTATTAGAAAATATAGAAAAAAATATTTTTATTTATGAATAATTATGTATCGTTTCGATATAGAATCAAATAAAAAAAAATCGTTCAATATAATATGAGCATATGTTGAGAAGACCTATGTGATAATTAGAAGAGATGAAATAATTAACGTTAATAGTAGAGAAGAGCTAAAAGAAACGTAGGAATTTAAGTATTATGAATTTAATTAAATATATAACTTTTAAAAATTCATATAGCTAATGATAAATAATTAAAATTATGATTTTATTGTTATTGTTATATATAATAAAGTTTTTGAGTAGTAAGTTGAAAATTATAAATAACCTAAAATTTTATATTTTATTATTTAATAAAAGATTATAAACTTTCATAGTTTTATAAGTATTAAATATATAATAAAATAATAAAAATAAAGGATTATCAGCTAATCAAAATGGCTGCTACAAACATGTAAATAATCTAAAAGAATAGAAGGCGGAGGAGACATAGAACCCCATTTTTTATCCGCTCCTTTCCGCCTCTCTCTCTCTCTCTCTCTCCCTCTCCCGGCTCCGAGGTTTGATCTCCGACGTAGAAATCCGAGGCGACATATCGTAGCAGTTTGAGGTAGCTGGGGGTGATTGGTGACAAGAAGGAGAGGAATCGATCGTGTTTGTCGTTGGATTTTGAGGTCGCTGTACAAATTGATGGATTCCGATCTCTGGATCTCTCGCCTCGCCGCCGCAAAGAGGCATTACTCGACCCGGCACCGGCAGAATATCCAACCAGGTCACTCTCCGATCGAGTCCTTCGTTCGCGCCACTCCTTTTCCTTTTATGTTTTGTTGTGTCTAGTGGGGATCGTGCGAAATTGTTCGTTTTGATTGGCGATCGTTCTTGTTTTATGGGAATCATTATTTGTATTCTTTCCGTTTGCTGAATTCAAGATTGGAACTTTCTAGACCGGCCGAGCATCGATGAGTTCGAGATGGAGGAGGAGGAGGAGGTCCGCCCGGATTTCCCATGTCCCTACTGCTATGAGGATCACGACATCACGTCTCTCTGCTTTCACCTAGAGGAAGAGCATGCTTTCGAGTCCAAAGCAGCTGTGAGCATCCATGACTCCGAGTCTTGATTGCTAAAGAAAGTTTCTTCTTTTCGTTTTCCCTTGAATGCTATGCGTATTTGATGACCATGCTGCGACTAGCCTAAATCACTAGCAGTTTATGAGACAACTTTGGATCAGAAACGAAGAACTACAACTTATTCATCACGTTAAATGAATTCTTGGGTCTCGATGTATACATTTCATGAACTTGGAAAGCTTCCTTGATTCTTAAATTGGATTTGTTGTCAGCACCTGAAATGTATTCTCATTAGGATATATTCTAACCTTTTGAAAGAATGGATGCCATTCAGTATGATTCTGGTAACAAATGGGCCCAATTGAAAGTACCCCGATGCCACATCATGTGTCTATTCACGCATGGTTATCGGAGGAGAATGTGAATAATGCGTCTTCTATAAAAGCCAAAAGTAGTGAGAAAAAAATAATGTAGTTTTAAAAATCTGTCAATAAATATCTTTGAAAATTTTAATACTATGAATATATTACCGTTGGCAATATGATAATAGCAAGAAAAAAATGTTGCTATGTTAAGAGGACATAATATGGCACCATCAGATCAAATTATTTTTATTCTAAGCTTAATGCTGGAAGTTTCTGTTGCCTTTGTTTCTACATTTTAAGTTGAGCAATTTGTTCTCCAAAACACTAGAGACCTGCTGTTCCTGATAATTGCCATTGTCAAGTTTTGATAACTATCGTCGACCCAAGTGAATGATCAAAGCACTACAATTCTAGTTAATCTTACTTGAGTACTAAGGCAGTGGAACCCACCGACTCATTCATCGCTGTTTCAGATTGTTCAACGTAGCAGCATGCTTTTTCTTGATTCAGATATTTAGATCTGTTTCCTCTTTACAGGTTTGCCCTGTCTGCTCTACTAAGGTTACAAAAGACATGCTGAATCATATAACCCTCCAACATAGGCACATACTCAAGATATCCTTTTTCATTAGATTGAAATTATATTATCAGGTGATCACAAAGATCTTATCATTTATTTCCTTTAACAAAGAGTTACCTGCAGCGACGTCAAAGATTTCATAGATTTGCCATGCCTAGCAGTCAGACACTCTCTCTTCTGAGGAGGGACCTTCGAGAGGCTCATCTGCAGGTGCTTTTGGGAAGTGCTGGTTACAGATCTAACAACAATGAAGAATCAAACATCACAGCTGATTCCTTTCTTTCATCACTTCTTCTGAATTTTCCAACGTCTGACACAGATGAAACTTTGAAACCTATCGCTGATGAGAACTTATATAGAAAAAAAGAATCACATGTTCCTGCTTGGAAATCAAGGTAATGGTTACATTTATCTTTCCTGTTTCATGAATGTAATTTGATATGTTTATTTTAAGGATTGATTATTCTTGACAAGATTTCTGGTCTGTTAGCGATATATTTTCTAGCACAAATTAAAGGAGGAAATTTAGGTTATAAATGAAGATATTTAGAACTGCTGATATTAGCAAGACAATTACAAAATTCAGAGTTGGAGCTAGCTTTGTACTTCCTCTACGACCCAGAAGTTTGGGAAGGGATATATGCTAGATATTGTGATAAATGGTACTTGAATTTAAAGTAGTTGTCTCATCTATGCTACCTGATAGAAAGGTCATCCTGTATCTACAATGTGAAACTCCTTTCTTAACTAGTAAGCAGTAAGAAATGGATATATGTCAAATCAATTGCCTAGCATTTCCCCTCGTCTTATTTTATGCATTTGGTAGATCTGTTGTTAATAATTCATTGTTGAATGGCAAGAAGAGCAAATGCAAAAATTGTACAAGTCTTACAGTAAGCTGACAAATATGTATGTGCCTCAACAGTATAGAAGGTCCAATTAAGAGATCCAATTGCCTATGTGTCCACGGAATAGAACTCAAACAGATAAAAGCATATAGAATTTGCACGACTTAATGGATAAGGTCATGTGGAGTGATTAATTGTTAAGATCATTTTATCAAACTGCACAAAAGCATGCTAGCTAGAACAATGTTTTATGATAATTCTTGATGCCTCTTATGTGCATCAAATGACAAAACCAGGACATGCTGGTTAATTCACATAGGGAAATCATCCTGCAGAAATTTGTTCCATCGTTTAGAAAGAACTAAAAATTATAAATAACAGATGTTCTTGCTATGGTTTCCTTTTTTATAGGTCCCAAAAGAAAGTCTTTCCCATTTCTTTGGAAAGCGCATTTATGGTGATGGGTTTAAATGCTATGCACATAGACATGACCTTGTATGGTGCATTAGGAGTAACCTAGCCTAAGGAGTCGTACTCAGCACATGAGGTTTTTGCCAATGCAAGGACCATCGTACACAACCTTCTAAATATAGAGAGACCGGTTACATGGCTTGAACCCTCATTTCCTAGGCCATAAATGAGCAATTTTACCATTGTACCAAACTCGCCCATAAGACTAACCTAAGGTTAGACTTTATTATTTGCTCCCCAAGGCCTCATGGCTCGTTCTTTGTCATAATATAACCACAGATATAACCATCAAATCTCATCATTTTTCTACCTCTGGTATCCATCATGTTATGTATGGTCTTTTTGGTTCTTCTTACCGATGTGACATATTGTGAACTGTTGGATTTATGAATTGTGTATGTTGGCATTGCCTTTTTTTAATTCTGTGGTACCAACAGAAACCATCCACTTACTAGCTTATATATTGGATGCATATACAAATGCAGCCATCAGCTGAGATAGCAAACAGCCAAATTCATTTCATCTTCAAAATGCCATTTACGCAAATAATTAGCATGAAGAATGAGGACATGGGTCGTGATTTTGTTTATGCTTTAAAGTTCTGGCCTGTGAGATTATTATGTGAATAAACCCAAAGAAGTGCACTAGTTTTGGAAGGCTAACAGTAAAGATCTTGCAATTCTCGGTAGTTGCTGGTGGTAGCTGCAAAAGATCATTGGGTTTTGATAATATGAGAAATAGACAAGGGATTTTTAGAAAATTAACAAGATTATTAACTATGATCTAATTTCTTTTCATTACAGTTTGAACTCCTCATTGACACAAGAGCAAAGGGAACAACGGCGAAAACAGGCCACAATCAGAGCAACTTTTATGCAAGATCTGCTCCTCTCCACTCTTTTTGGTGATCAGATAAGCTGATAGAGGGAATATCAGAAATTCTAATTGGTTAGAGCATAATTACTCTCGACAATCATGTTTAGATTTCTTGTGTCAAACAGTGGCTGTCTTCAATGGCTGAAGGTGCCAGACTGTGGAAAACTTGGTACAAGCCTGATAAGCGTTAGCTTGAGGCATTCTCGGTATAAGTTTCTTCCCTACATCTCAGAATAGAGATCAAATCGGACAAATGTAAACTCCCTTAATGTCCTTGGTACAAGAATGCTTGTTTTATTCTGTGACAATACAATCTTAAAAGTTTTGACGGTAGCTCTGTTTTCTTGCAGAAACACCAGATGCACTAGGATTATGCTAGTGTGGACGTATGTATGTGTGTAATACAATCTTAAAAGTTTTGACGGTAGCTCTGTTTTCTTGCAGAAACACCAGATGTACTAAGATTAGTGCTAGTGTGGACGTATGTATGTGTGTATGTATGTATATATGTAATGTATTTTGACTGAATATTTAATTAATGGTCGAATGATAATTAGCTTAATCATAATAACAAGAATATAAAATTTTGCAAGGATAAATATTAAAATTTATATATGTGTGTTCTACAAGCGAGAACATCTCAACTATCTGAGGCTGTTTATCCACATCATGATGGATGGAGTTGATCTACTTTGTTTACTCGCTTGGCACCACCATTACCCCAACCAAGATGGATGGGGCAGTAGGGGTCATCTGATGCTCATGTCAGAGAGTGCTCCTGATAGAGAACAAGCCAAGTAAGCTTGGGGTGCAGATAAGGATTCACAGTGGGTTAACAATGAAAGACCTCAGTTTTCTTCTTGGCCTCGGGTCGATAAGTTCATGGTGGGGAGGAGGCCTCATTGTTAAACAAAAACAAATTCTTGGATTCTTCTCTTTATCGGGAGAGTGGTGGTAGAGGAGATGTAAAGGAATCATGGCATGTCGTCAAAGTGGATGTCGGTAACTTTTTTCTGACCGTAATGTCTATATATATCTCCACACCATATAATTTTACCTATGGAAAGGTAAATTACAAAGCACCAAACTTAGATTTAGTTCATCAAATCGGCCTCACTTTGATGGAAGCCACCACCACTTAGCGTGGAGCAAACATCAGGTCATTAATTCTTACTGACCTTTTCACAATAAATTCTTGAGGCACAAGAGTTTCCAAACCAGCCGGATAGAAGCGAGGAAAAATGATCTCCAACTCCGAAATGTTCTACAGCCCATAAAGATTGATTTTTCATTTCATCCGTCCACCATACACCATCAAGAGCTTCCGAGGCAGCGAAGATTGATTTTTCATTTCATCCGTCCACCATGAGCTTCCGAGGCAGCAGTGGATCATCCTGCTTCGACAGCTAGTAATGTGTAAAGAACAACTCGATTGCTTCAGTAACATCCAGAGAATTATAGTATCCATAACTCACTAACATCATCCAAGACTTCAGAGGGTGATAACACCGACTTGCGTTCATAAATATAAACTGCATTACATGTACCAGCATCGAACACTACATTTCAACACTAGTATCTAATCAGAGTGATGGATATCAATTGATACCCACTGATCTGACTGGTATTCATCACCTTGTCATCCATCATCCACGGTGTGACACCAGACGATGAGCAAGTCGAATTAGTCACCACTACCTCAATGCTGCAGCTGTTTTAAGGCCTCGTATAAACAAGAGATTAGATAAGCCAAAGAAACTCAAATAGAGATTAATTACAAAACATAAAGCCTGGTATAAACAAGAGATTAAATAATCCAAAGAAACTCAAATAGAGATTAATTACAATGCATAAGCATCCTAGAAGAGAAGCCTCTAAACACCCGACAGTAAGCATTCTGTTTCGCTGCCCATCATCAAACTTGGCTGCACAAACACTGAACTGAAAACATCTTGCTTATCGACTTGTTGCAACATACAGGAGTGGGACTTAATCGGCGCATGGGAAGCCCCGTCATCAGAAAATTTGTCTGCCACTTGCTAGAATGAGTGTACTTTAGCAGAACTTGGTGGATGCTAATCTCGAGGTCCTCGGGAAAAGACGCGTGTTCATAGATAGAAACCGAGATAACTGATAGAAAAGAAAGAAAAGCCCCAGGGAACGTTATGAATAAAAAATATCAACACCCACATTGTAGCTTCATTAGTCTAATAATTCTCAATTTTTCCAGAACTTTGCCAGGGAAAGCCTATTAGAACATAGATGTCAAGTTCCAAATGAGAGACACACCATCCAATCTAAGGGAATACCAGCTCGATAAGATACAAAAGCAAAAAATAACAAAGACCACAGGTGTTTCCACCTGCAAGAAACAGAGAGACCGCTAGCCGTTCAGGAGTATCTCCGGTAACCAAGCATGATCATGATATATACCTGCAAGAAACCTTTTCCATATCAATAATTCATGACATCAAGAATGCAAAATCATACAAAAGTTTTCTGAAATCTCAATTATACTTTTAGAACATAATGTTGGTATTTCTCATTTTTGTTTTATTTCTATATTATTTCACCATTTTTAATTTTTTTATAATTTTTTTGGTTCTTTTGAGTTATTTTCCTGACAAATCATAATCACATCAATTTGATTTGACTAATCCTGTCAATCCCAACTATACTGTTTCTATCTAGTGCAGATCCAATTATTACCGACTCCACTAATGACTTGATGAAGCTACACATGATTAGCTAGTATCACTTACCAACAGGTAGAGTCAAACATCACAATCACTAACATCCCAAGTATGTCACAAAGCTACTTCTCAGATGTATAATCTGTAATCCAATCTGGTAAGGATCTGTTCCTGATGTATAATTTACTTATCAAGAGCTCCATTTCTTACCCATGTTCTCCCTTTGGTGTTTTCCTGATTTTTTTTTTCTCTTTTTAATTGGTGACAGTTGCTTGTGCCAGAATAATAGTATAACGCTCTGAACTAACGTAACATACCCATCTGCCAACAACAAAAATGTGGTATAGATGGGCATTTGAGTTCTTGATTGATGCCTGCTTTAAAAGGTTGACAATATACAAACTCAATAAAATTTTGTTAAGATATCCATTGATGGAAAAGTACTGGTTTTGAGTTGTGAGCCATCTGATACCCCCCTATATGGGTAGGAAAAGGTAATGCGACAGAAGTTATTTAACAGAGTAAGCTTTTGACATGTTTGCATAGACAAATTTCACAAAAAAAGGGTTTATGATCAATTTGTGCAGGATAAGGGTGGATGCCAATCTATAAAATACAACAGAATATAGGATAAAACAAAAAAAAAACATATCGAAATAACTGATTTGGTAAAAAACAGAAATGGTTCTGAGGAAATCCATCTTTTGGGAAAGATAAGAATGAGATCATTTACAATGCCTTTTTTATTAGATTGAAAACTTATTTAAAATCAATCAGAATCTGTGTCTTGATTCTTAGATACCACAACAGTGTGGCAAGAAATAATTTCAGTAACAACCCAAAAGATCAAGAGAATTTATTTTTCAACAAACTACTGGCAATATAAGAACCTGCAACCAAGGTACCAAGGCTACTATATTCTGTAGTGGCACCAACTCTTTCAATGGTCTGAAGAGGATTAAGCAACTGAATTCATCATGCCAAGGTTCAAAACTTGACTTGGAATCAAGTAAAGCAACCTTCGAAACCCGATTCAACCAAGTCAACTAGGTGCTCCAGATAAGTGGAAGCCCCCTTTTTTTATTTTTTGTAATAATAAAAAAGAATCAAAAAGAAGGTGCAGGTAATGGAAAAAAGAAACCTTGCACTTAAATGGTTGCCAGTTCATTAAATTTTTCACGATGAGAAAATATGATAATCGAACAATCAATATTTGTAGTTACCAGTAAGAAAATCCTCATCATACAGTAGATTTAATTATCATATCAGAGGTGTGATACTAGTACAGTAAAAATTAACCAAGTGTCAAGGAGAACTGCATAGTCATGGTCAAAAGAAAGACAACATGAATACCAGCTGATTCAATTAGATGAACTAGCAATGACTTCTGAACCTAGCAATAACTTTATAAAGAAAAAAACTAAAGCTTCTAGCTTTAATAAAAAGTCAAGACTCAGTTTCAGTGGTCTCAGTAGTCATGGACAACTCTGCAAGTAGATTCAGAAGGTTTTCTTCCTTGTTCTATATAGAATAGGTAATTTTCTAAGTTTTCATGTCAGAGAAAAAGAGAACAACATCAAAAACCAATTTGCAAATGGTATTATTCTGAACAGAGATCCAAAATAACCTTGTACCTGACCAACTTACAAATGTTTTTTGCATTTAGGCATATGCATAATAAAAAGATTACATGGAACAGCAAAACAACACATACAACACAAATATGAAGTACCTCAAATTGTGTCCTGTTTTTTCCCAGTAAGAATTCGTGATATCTGGAGACCTCGACTGAATGCTTCATTAAAGAGAATCCTCGTCTGCATTTCCTGGAAACCAGGCATCCAGGACAAAAATGCCACTGGTGCCATCACAATCACCCCAAACAAGATGTCATAGAACCGAGCCATAGAAACCACAGTTTCCCATAGAGCAGTGGATTCAATAAATGGTTTGATCACTTGAGCAATTAATATTAGACCCCATCCGGTTGGAATAAATGCCAACAGGCTTGTAAAGATATCAATAAACTCAAAGGATGTGAACTCGAGCAACAAAACGATCACAAGTATCACAAAGACTATTACGAAGGATTGGATGGCTCGATATGTAATATGTTCCTTTGCAGCATATCTGTCTCGGGCATAATCCACAACAACAAAAATCCCAACAAATGCAACAATACCAATCCATGAAAGCAGATACACAGAAATACTGTGGCTCTCACTGGCAATATTTAGCTGGTATACGATACCGTATTGGAAAAAGAAATATCGGAGATCTAATACTACCTCCAGTAGCTTTCCCCAAAGACCAGTTGTCCGAAGGTGGTCATTTTCTTCATTCCACCATTTCTCCCAAGACTGATCAGATGTTGCAGAAATGCGACTAGGATGCCAAATCCAGTTCATGAAATCATCAAAGTCATAAACAGTTTTCAACCAATCAAAACCAGATGGGTTGAATGCAAATGGAGCCATGATCCATGATACCACTAGAAACCAGCTCGAGATTGTCAGTACTATGTATACAAAAGTGTTCTTTGCAATAGCACTATAAGAAGCATAAACAGTCAATATTAATCCAAGTTCTATTGCTTTGATAAAGTGGCTACGCGCATAGAGTCTATAATTCTCAGCGAATTTCTTGTGCTCGACAACAAAACCACGTCCTGTAGCACGATACTTTGCACCACCATGAAGGATTGTACGCCCATAATAATGGGTCTTAGTTCCCATAGAGAAGGTATAGAACATGGATGCAAGCTGGAGCTGCATTGTGAAGAAGTCCCATATTGCAGGAAGAAAGCCATGCTCTAGGGAGTTTTCTATAATCATTGGCAAGGCTGTGAAAAGGCCTAGCTGGATAATGAACTGCTGGTTAAGAACAGTAACCAGAGCTGCATTATTCGTAGAGTCAGCATTGTTACTGATAGAATTCTCAAGACCACTAAGAGCCAGATAAAGTCGTCCCCAAACAAATGCATAAACAGTCAGTACCACCATCATGGTGTTAAAGTAGAACCCCACAGTTGTGTAGAAGAAAGAGAGCATTCGAAAGAAGTCCAACCTATGTCCCAACCTATAAACATCTCTGCTTAAGGTCTGTTCACCATTGCCACTAGCAACCTTGGCTTCAAACATAGATATCTGATTCAAGCCTACATCCCGTCCTTTACCCACTTGGATATATTCGTGGTGGGTAACATTACCACCACGAAGTGTACAATTAAAGCCTGCAAATATGTCCTCGCTAATGTTGATGACCCTGGAAGCTTTGCTAATGCCACCTCGACTCAGAAACCAAAGGCGATCAAAGACATCAGGATGGCCATAATGCATACGAACCTTTAAAGGGTTTGCCAAAACCCGCTGTCCAAGTGTGACAAAGCTTGTCTCCTGAGCAGACATGAACCAAGCAAGGGAAGAGACAGAACCAGTAAAAACATGTTCTCGGACTCCCAAGATTGTTGGTTTCCGAGAACCATACTTGTAGGAATACTCCTCCAACAGATTGCGCATTTTGAGGGCCTCTTCAAAGTAGTTGTCTTGATTCATGTCAATTGTCTGAACTGCATCACCCCTCGTAAATATGGAGGCATGGTTCTGGTTCTCTGGCTTGCCTTCTCCAAGCTTCAGTGGCCCAGGCAACCTGACCCGGTATATCTCCACCTCTTTCTGCAATTGCTGATCATACTTAACAAGAACTGAATAATAGGCCACTTCATCTCTGCCTGACTTCACTTCATCAACATAGGCCACACGAAGGGCCTCATTGTTCTTCATTAGATACAAAATATCATTGGCACGTGGATCATTCTTTGCTTTCTGGTTCCCATAAATCTGGCAGGCAACAACATAAGTATACTTCATTAGGGCAGTTCCATGCTCATGGCCTTTAAACAGCAAGCTGACGCCACTGCTAGCTCTGCTCAGGCTTCGTGATGGCGACTTGCCACCATCCTCTGAATCATCTAATTCAGTTTTCTGCCTCTTTGATGAACCAACTGAATGTAGCTCCCTCGACCCCTCCCTTATGTCAATCTCAGAAGCAGAATCAAGAAAGGTAAGCATCTTGAGAGCCCTGTAGTAGTACATCATCCCTCGCACAGTGCGTGATAACGTCTGACCCCTATATGAGGCCCAAAGCCGAAGATCCCTCGACCTTTTACCCCAAAGCTCCTCCTCATCAGTCATTCCTTCTCTCCGCATACGTTCCAAAAAGTTTGACCAATCATCTTCGTAAATCTTCTGCAAATAGAATATGATAGAGATGCCGTCTTCATTCTCTGACTGAAGCTGCTCCTTGCTGTACAAAATTTCCTCATTGTAATATGGAGTTAGAACACTGAAGGCCCTCATCTTCTCAACCTGTGGAGCTCGTGGCATGTTCATGAACAATGAGTTGCTGAAGAAAGCAATACGCCTTCGGGCCTCCAGATTCTTTGGAACATTATTCATGGAATCCTTGGATGTAAGAATTGTATGCAACCGCCTTACCTGCTTGTAGAAGTTCTCATTTTCTGCACTGGGCAATTCAACAGCATTCTCAAAGAGCAGACCGCTTGACCCGGTTGGTGCCAACCCTGCATCTTTAAGTTGCTCTATGCTCTTCTTGTTCTTAGGAAAGTCACGGGTAGCTATGTCATAGAGGGTCTGCAATGTGTTGACCACTTTGTTCTTATTCCTATTTGGCTTGACTAATGTACCCAGTAGGACAACCAGTTTGTCATAGATACTTTGCAAAACACCCATATTATAATCCACCGAGAACTTCTCAAGCCGAATGCAACTATCAAACTCCTCGAACAATCCAGCAACAATGGAGTGCTCCTCAGTTCCTTCCTTGATTATCTCCAGCAGAAAGTACTTGACACTGTCATAGGCCTCTATGACTGCACAGCGGCGATACTCATTCTTGCGAATCTTTCTCCAGTGTTTTCTGTCATCGGCCTTCAGTTCCTTTGCCTGACCGAGTGCAACTAACAGCTCATTGCAGAGTAACAAGCATGGCCACCTGATCACCCGGATATTCCATGTATAGGGTGGAAGCTCAAGAAGCTCCACTTCATGGTCGCTCAAAATATCCTCCTCTCTGAATGTCTGAAGAATCTCATTCCATATCAATGCAAACCTGCTGGGACCCACTTGATTCGATTCGATCTTCTTGTATGGGCGCCCCAAGCCATACCTCAGCTTCAGCCGGTTGACAGCATCCCTGAACTTACTCCTCAGTGTACCATGCTCCTGGAATAGCTGCTCCTCCGGCATCAGATTGAACTGCATTGCACTAGCGAAGAACTGAAACCTCAGCCTCAGCTGTTGCACATCACGAATCTCCCCAAGATGCGCAAACAGGCCAACCAGTGCCCCGACCAATGAAGAGAAGATTGAGTACCAGATCTGGATGTCCATTAGATAGATCAGGATGACAGGTAGCCACAAGATGAACACCGCAAACCGGTTTGTACGAGAGAAGAACTCATGCCACTCATATTGGACGTTTTGAAGGCGGAGTATGGCTTTGGTCGGGGTGACCATAGGCTTGATCTGCAGGAAGTAACTGAAGGAGAATTTCACAGCAAGGAGCACGACCCAGAACAGAGAGTACTTGACATTGTCGAATAGACCTTCCCTCAGTCCTCTACCAACAAAGGTACGGCTCTGGAACCACCAAGTCAGGATGTAGAAAATCCTCCAATTGGTCTTCTCGAGGAAGTTGCGGAGCCAAGGGATGATGAAGAGCACGATGGCGAGCAGCTCCGGGAGGACAAAAACAGCAGCGGCTTCCAAAAAGTTCACCAGCCGCTGGTTTGCAGCCTTCGACCACTGCCGGTCGCGGTTGCGCTGGTCCCAGATCCGGGAATAGAGGACGGCGAATGCAACAGTCCACGCCGCAGCGGCGAGGCTCTTGAGCACCATCCGCACACCGAGCAACTTGGTGTCACGCGACATGAGGCCGTACTGGGTGCCGGCATCGAGGAGGGACTGGAGGAGGCGGAGGCCGGCCCACGTGATGAAGATGGTCAGAACGCGTACCTGGGCGTCGCGAGTCCGGAGATTCTGCCACGGGTACGTGTCTCCATGCCACGCCACGAGGATGGCCGCCTGAAGGAAGAGGATGAGCACGACCCAGAGGCGGTCGAAGCTGCGGTAGAGGTTCCAAAAGGAGCGCTGCTCCACGAAGCCCGTCTTTCCCACGCGGTTCTTCGTGGGCGGCGTCGCGAAGAAGTTCTTGGAGCGGTCGAGCGGCCAGCGGAGGCGGTCGAAGCAATGGTTGCTCCAGAAGTACTCGTTGATGTCGTCGTAGTTGCGCCAGGCGGAGTGGGGGGCGGTGCCGTTGTGGCTGGCGTCGACCTCGCGCTTGATGGTGTCATAGATGGGGGTGACGACGCGGGCGAGGAAGGCGTTCTCACCGGAGATGGCGGGGAGGGCGGGCTGCCCGGTGGCGTCGTCGATGTAGTCCTCGAGGATGCGGTTGAGGTCCATGGCCATGTGGTGAAAGATGTAGGAGAGGCACTCGGGGACAAAGCGGAGGTTGGCGGCCTCGCCCCAAATGAGGAGATAGAGGGCGGCGTAGAGGAGCTCGCGGCGGGGGTCGGTGGCGACGCGGCGGAGGCCGGAGTCCGAGATCCAGACATTGGATTTCCGGCCGAGGTAGGCGCACCAAGAGGTGTAGTTGTGGAGGAGCTTCTTGCGAACGCGGCGCACGACGGAATAGTCGAGGACGTCGATGTTGTCCGGCGGCGGCTGGAGGCGCATCTGGGCGTTGGCGAGGAGGAGGACGAGATGCTCCCGCTGGTTGCGGACGTTGTCGCGCTGGAAGCCGAAGAAGGCGCCGAGCCAGTCGAGGAGGTCGAGGCCGTCGTGCCACCGGGAGAAGGGCGGCTTACGGAGCTCCCCAACGGTGCGTAGGGCCGCCATGGCAGCGCGCACCTCGGGGAAGCGGAGCGACGGGTGATCCGCGAGGAGGTTGTGGATGGGGATGATGTTGTAGACCTCGTCCTCCCCCTCTCCGGCGACAGGCGGCGCGGCCGCGGTGCGGGGCGGCGCCGCGGGACCGGCGCCGGGGCCATGGGTGGCGCCCGGGCCGGGCCGGGTGGGGCGTTGGCGGAGGCTCATAAGCGCATCAGATCTGGGAGTTACGCCCTTTTCCTTCTCCCTTCTCCCTCGCTCCTGTCTTCTCAAAAATCTTTTGATCTGCACAAAGACGGATGAGATTGAGCGGCCTGCAGGTCTCAGTATATCAAATTTTCCTTTCTTTATCATAATTTTTTTTTACCATTATTACATCAAAAAAGCGGTTTTTCATACACCATAGAAACTAAACTACTAATTAGAAATTATCTATTAAAATACCATTAATAATTTAGGATAAACAATGTGAATTAAATGCTAACAAACGATTGAATCGACTAACGAAAATTAACTGCGTTTTGACAAAACCACATGTACAAGCAAAATTTACGGTTAAAGAATCAAAATCATATATGCAAATGGGTAAATATTAGTTAATTAAACTTTCAAGGGAATAGTTTTCTTGGAATCTTTTAAAGCGTTAAAAGAGGCTTCACATGATTCGTAGTAATCGGAAGTCAAATATCGACGCCAGCTTCGAGGCCCTGAAAATCCTTTTTTTATTTTAATTTATTCTTTTATTTGTTTATTTTCCCCTTTTTTTCCGCTCGAAAGAAGTTCTTCATTCTGCAACACATTGTTCGGAAACCAATCATGGCACCCATTCATGGCGAACCCGGTCTACCCGTCAATCCGGGCCGTACTTCATGTGGACCCTGACAGCCATCGTGAGCGAGGCGGAAAATTCGGGCGACGAAGCGCGGGACGCGTGAGTATCGAGAATCGAGCCACCACTAGTCCACCACTGAGCGACGTGTAAAGCCTACGCGTACGCGAACGCGAACGCGAACGGTTCGGGATGCGAACGCGCGGCCACGGCACCGACGACTGGGACGTCGACTTCGGGAACGCCGTGCTGGTGCAGCAACGGTCCAAAAACGAGGCGGTGAGCCAAGGCGAAACACACGGCTTCGAAACCTTACCCAGTAAGCAAGCGAACGTCGACCCAAAACTATTGACCTTCCCCGACGTAGAAGAAGACAACACTACTGACCTTCCCCGAAGAAGAAGAATTAAGAAGAGTTCGCTTTCCATTTTAGCCAGCTCTCACGGAGGTTTTGGCATTTCTCTCTCTCTCTCTCTCTCTCTCTCTCTCTCTCTCGTTTATTTCCTCTTTTCTTCGTTAGTAAGGAAAATAAAAGGAAACCAATTAAATCGTACCTGAAAGAGATTGGAGCAGCGAGGCAGGAGATTGGGTGTAGATCTCTTCCAAGGCGAACTTCCGTGGAGAACGAGAGGACGATGGGTAAACCGGAGATGCGGATGAGCAGGAGGAGAAGGAGAAGGGAGGGTTCTGTGCGCGACAAATGAATCTTTGCCGTGGCCGCTAGATTTGAAGCCCTACGTGGGGGAGACGGAAGAATTGCCCCTTTGGGTTTCTTCTCTTACCCGGTGATATTCTTACCCGCCCCGATACCTGCGTTACGTTTTGGCTGGGTCCCGATGAGTCCCATCGAGGTAACCGGCGCGACCGGTGACGCGTAGACAAATGTTGGCCCCAGAGGACTTGCCAGTGCTTTATTGGGTAACCCACCCACCACCTACCTGCCTTTTTTGGTTTCAGGTCCCACCGTCACGACCAAGTGCAAGCAAGTAGTAAATGAGAAGGGTGAGCCGTCAGCGTGCCGAAAAGGATTTGATCATGGGACCCGCGGGAGGGACCTGCATGTGTCCGCGTTGGACAGATGGGTGGATCCGGGGAAGGCGCCGTAAGTTTCGATCCGGATCGGCTTAATCGATGATACCGAGGTAAGTCTGAACACGATTGGGTATTAAAATTGATATTATCTGAATTGAAAATAATATTTTTATAGTTCGCCTATACAAATATACTCACCTTTGTTTGACTTCAAAACTAAAAACTTGGAACACTTAAGAATTTCACATCAAAATAATTAATATGATGGTGATATAGTTAACTCATCTAAATCAAGAAATAAAAGGCAACATCATAATAGTGACTGCATAAAGAAAGCTAATATATAATACTTTAGATAGCAGTGACAGCTACACGGCAAACTGAGTTCAAATGTAAATCTAATTCCGGGCAACAATTAATGAGGTACGCTAAAACCATACGGTGAACACATCATCAACATGAAGGAAGTTGAACGAAAGCATGCTGTACTAACTCTTAAGAAAAAGATGAAAAATGGAAATATACGCACACATCCAAGAAAAAAAGGGTAACATTGAACGATAAAAATGGAAATATACGCACACATCCAAGAAAAAAAAGGGTTACATTGAACGATAGCCAATGCAAGCAGAATAGAATAATTTAGATGAAATAAATCACATATGGAATAGGTTTAAACAGCTTGTATTCAGAAACGACAAATCACCAATAGAGACATTGTGAGACAACATTTTTGTCCAGGAAGAAGATGTGAAATTGTTAGAAAGTGTACGGTAATAATGAAAAAGCATTTTAATGACAAAAGTATACCCAATTCTGATATTTGACCACAAAATCCAGCCAAACTAAACATGCCAAATATGCCTGCATAATGAGGCACCCGAGTCAGCAACTTAATCACAGATCAGTGAGAACATGGTATCAGACGGATAAGAGATTTAGCTGATGGGAGATCTCATGACCATCAGCTAATCACAGAAGGGTCAACTGCTTGTGGTAGTACAAGTTCATACAGGAAATAACCAGATATGCCTGAACAAAATTTGGATCACATGGAATATATAACAGAAATACGGATCTGTGCTTAGCATGTCAGTTCTGAAACTACAGGTACTACAGAAGTCAGAAAGGAATCAAAATGCCTGTGCTACAACAAATGCAAAAAAGTATAGAGGAGACTTAAAACTTGATAGAGGAAGCTAAGAAACTACATTCTCCATCTTGGTGGTCAGGAGGGCATAAACAGGAGTAAATCCACCATTGTCAAATAGAATCTAATATCATTTTAAGTCTCAGAATATGGGACTATCAAAACTTTAAAAAGGCTATTTTAAGTGCTGATTGAGACAGAATATGACAAATACCAGACACATTTGATATTTTTCTTCATATTCTTTGTATCTTTTCGAAGCAGAATATCATGAGAAAATCATATGTCACGAGCTATTTCTAAAGGAAATACTCCTTCAGGAATCAGGAGTTCATAATCAATATTCAATGTGAGTTCCATTCTCCAAATATTGTATGGCAATAGGAATTAATGTGGACAAAGAGACATCAAATAAATCAGATTGGAAGCAGGCAAATGCCTTCATAATATTGTGGGAAATTAAATAAAATAACCTACAAGAATCTTACAAATCTTTTGCCTACACTTCAGCAGAGATTGTAGGCAGAAATTTCAAAAAGGCTACTTATGAAGCATGACACTTTGATTTCATCCTTACTCAAGGTCAATGTAATAAAATCTTTGATTTGACTCTGTCAAATTTTCAGCTTATGAATCCCTGGAATATATAACAATGGTTTTAAATTATCCAAGAATCAATAATTTATCATTTTGATACCACAAGATGTTCATAAGTTTGCTATCACAAAAGGTTTTCTATTATTCAGGATAAACTTTCATAGTCCCATGAAATCTCAGGATTTCTCTAAACAAAAAAAAATGCTGAGTAAATATCCAAATCCCAAGTTTATGCAAAAAAAAAAAAAAAAAAAAAAAAAAAAAAAAAAAAAAAAAAAAAAAAAAAAAAAAAAAAAAAAAAAAAAAAGAATCAAATTTTGTGTTTGATTGAGAGATGTCAAACATGGGATGCATGAGTGATAATCTGTATATTATAGAATTCGAAAATTCATCGGTGCAGTTGGAACTTGTGTCCCAGAATGTGGAGAGAAGAATTAAGAGATTGGGATTTTGAAGATGAAATTTTGAGAGTGCTTGGTTCAATTGTATGAAATTGTCATAATAAATAGGCTATGGAGCTTAAACAAGGGTTTTGGAAGGTGGATTTAAATAATGCTACTTTTAGTATAGAATATTTTGGATGGAAAATTCCTAGGTGGAATTTCAAGGGTGTTTGGCCCCATGAATTTATAATGAATCTCTATGAAATCCTAGTATTTAGCAGGGCATCATTATTTTTGTTTGTTGATGATATACTTGGAACTGAGAAGAATTTAGTTGAGATTAATTTTAAAATTGAGTTAAAGTGACAAATCATAGAAATTAAGAGTTTTAAACTAAGTAGAGCTGAAAACTATTGAAATACATTCAACTCTAGAAATATAGCATTTAAATTCATAACCGACTGCTCTTCGAGATCAACCTTATAAACTACTGAAGAAAAACAATGTCCTGGTAGCTGTCATAAGATTGAAGTATTCCTCATATTACATGCCAACACTAGAAATGTAGCATCTAAATTCATAATCTACTGCTCTTTGAGATCCCCTTGTGAACTACAAAAGAAAAACAATATTTTCTTGGAGTCGTCACAAGATTGAAACCAAAAGCTGCTAGTGGTTCTTCCATGAAAGAACATTTGGTTCCACAAAAACATACAACATGCCTTGGTCTGATGCCAATGATTCCACTACATATTTAAAATTCAAAGCTTCTAGCAGAAAGTCTACTTAGATTTTAAATTCTTTTGACATTATAATAGTAGCAGTTTTCTGTTAGTGATTTGACACATCAAAACAACACATGCAAAGTTGAAGAGCTACCAAAAAAACCAGCATAAATGAATAACCAATGACAATATTCCAGTGGTCAAAACTAGATTCCCAACTCTAGCGATCATATCCATAGCCACCAAAGACTTGAAAATGTGGTGGAGGAGGGAATTCAAACATGATATCTATCGAATTAAATCAGAAATAAATAAATACCAGTTCACATGAGGAAATGAAGATGATTCTGTACCTCTCCTCACTATTGCAGCGTATCTGCAACGAAAAGAAATCGAAATTTATCTTATATATATAGATTATAAACAGGATAAAAGAAGATGTGTGGTTCACCAGTGTCCGATCGCTTGACACGCTTGATCTTCGCAAGCTGCACCTGTGAATCCATGGAAATCTGCATCTTCCAAAGTTCCAGCGCCTTAACAAACTCCATCTTCTGGCTTTCGAGTTGCATCATCTGCCTCTGCTTTGCCTCCTCTACCCTACATAGATCTCAGCAAATCTCATGATCGCCCCAGCCCGTTCTCGGATCCCATTGCCCTCTCCTTCCCTCCCTCACTTCCACCTCCTTCCTGACCTCGAGGACGACCTTGACAGCGACCGCAATACCTCCTCCTCGTCCACTGCGGCCGCGAGCCTGAAGAACCGGCCGTACCCTAGGAACGCAGTGGAGAAGGCCGGCCGCTTTTCCCTCGGGGGAACACTTGCGATGGAAAGAGAGCGACAGGGCGAGCAGCGGCGAGACGGGGGCTTCTTCGCGGCCGAGGACGCAAAACCGATGAGGGCGTCGAGGCGGGAGAAGGGGGGCCGCTGGCTCTCGGCATCGCCGCCGGCAATGCGAACCTCTTCGACCCAGTACTTGTTCTTCAGGATGTCGATCCGGTTCTTGCACTGAACGTCGGTGCGGTTCGAGCGGCAACCAGCACCACGGCCGGAGTTGACGCCGTCGACGATCTTCAGCGCTTTCGCTGGAGGTTCCCGCGGTTCAGGTCGAGGTAGCGGTCAGCCCAATCGCCGACGCTTCAACTCGCTCCAGCAGTCTGGCAGATCCGGTTTCCGCAGTCTCGACGGCGCCGCCCCCGTCCTTTCCATCTCTCGATCCAATCTAAATTCCCTTCTCCTCTTTCTCCCCCAGCTTGTTCGCGTCTTGTTCGACAGCCACCATTAGGGTTAGGGTTTGAACGAGAGAAAACGGGATGGGGCAGGTGACATGGAGCGGCAACAGGCACCGGCTGAAGGGGCGATGGGCGAGTGAGGAGCACGTGAGGTGGCGCCGGGCGTGCGTGTTCGCCGGTGTTGGCGAGGAGCCGATCGACACGGAGCATCCCCGTCGCTGGTTTCGTGGTCGCAGAGCGACCTACCAAGCGCAGAAGCGGAGAAATAACAAGTTCGGCGCCGCGTAGTACTGCTTGTAACGTGTTATTCTTAGTGACGACGGTGTTAGGGGACGGAATAATTGAGTTACACAATTACCCCTAACAAATGAACGCAAACCAAAGAGAAGTGAGGGGTAAAGTGGGCAAGGTGTCGAAACAAACGTACTTACTCGTCGTCTAGCAGCGTGGTGCACCGAGGCAGAAATGGCGCAGCGGCAAGTCCGGGACCCGCACGCTGCCTCCAATGATTATGCAGGAACTCGCGGCGGATCGATCGATGTTCAACCACAGCACACTCCCAATGGTATGCTTGTTATTTTTAAGATACAAGACAATACGTTCCTGTTGCAATTTTTTTTACATCAGATTATTTCAAATCAGACCGCGATCCAATCGGATTGGTTTCGATTAATTTTGATCAAAGAATTCTTGGCGATATCAGCGGTGCTTAAATGGGACCCAAAGTTTAGTTATGCGTTGAGTAAAACTGATGATTCGACGTATTTGATGATCGGAAGTGATCGCACTATCGTGGCATCTCATTTAATATAATATTGAAAATGAAAAAGATGAATGAATGTGATCATATGTGTTGCAAAAGGAGTCTATTATCATGAATTTAAACTTAATATAGATCTATCAAGTTAATGGATCAATTTATTTTTCTTATATTGCAAGTAGAAAGATGAATGCGATGGTATATAAGAGATGGAGATGAACCAGCATAGCAACATTCTGGCCTTGTTTCATAAAATGATAGTCTAGTTTGTACTGTTAACAGATAACTAACCTATGTGTCAGCTCTTTTCCTTTTTGGAACACTTAATTCCCAGCTCACCTCTTCTTAGCTGATCTAATGCTGCAAGTACAATTGTCCATGCATGAGATGCATGACATCAAACTGATTAGTCTTCTTTGAACACAAAAGAATTCATCTATTTGATGGATGGCCAAGTTGACAGCAATAAGTTTGTACTGGAACAGAAGATCAGCACTTCGTATTCCCAAGAATGTTTTATGAAATTAGACACTATCACAGAGAGAGAGAGAGAGAGAGAGAGAGAGAGGGAGGAAAACAAAAGAAGAGATTTGTATATCTACTTCCAAAGACCATTCTTTTGCATGAGAGAATTATACAAAAGAAAGGAAAAAAAAAGGCACCCCACCTGATGAGAAAATAAAATAAAGCAAGAGAAATCCACTCCCTGCAGCTACAACACAACAGCATGCAGGATGAAGCATCTAGGAACAAGTTTACTCACATGCAAATTTCGTTCCAAAGCTAGTGAGGCAGATGGCAAATGCTTGGAAGGCCGAGAGCGGCTGACGGAAATCCATGGTAAACATATCGTCCCCAACCTTACCAAATTGTAGCAGCACCGTCTCCTCGTCTCCGATCCCCGACAGTTGGCTGGAATCTGCGGTTGCCACCAGCTGAAAGTTCTTGACGGAGGCCACCGTGACCCTGCCATGGAAGTTCAAGCACCAGCACTGCAGGTGCTCGTGCCACCGAGGGGCTTTGTTCCTCAGGATAGTTACCCCAGGGTTGTGTGCCTTTGGCTTTGAAGAATCTTCCTCCGTGGTGTCCTGTGCCGCTGATGGGCACTGCAGAGTGCAGTGCATCCTTCTAGGCCCTCTTTTGAGAAGGTTAAATTTGTAGGAGACCTGCCCGATTATGAAATTACCAGCAGGGACCTGTGGGCTGATTTGTTTGCTTGCAACACGCCTGCTTGCTCGGCTACTTGACACCTTTGCACCATTGTATGGAGGCCGGCTGTCGTAGATTTTAAATTTTGTACCAAAAAAGTTAGACCTGCAAGGAAAATATGGGAATCACTATTGCACATCAGGCATGCTTTTGGATATGAATATATATGTCCGGGCAAGATTATGTATGCACAAAGTACAGGTCAACCACATAAATATATTATTTGTCATATCTTGTCAAACAAATAACACGTTTTCTTCATCAGTACATTCACAAATTGTGCACCACCCAATTTCCATACAAAACAAGTCCCACATCACTATATCTACCAACAAAAAGCATATTAATTTCCATCAAATATGTAAATATTTTGGTAACCTCCCTAAAAGACATGAAGTCTATGTATGCTTGGACCATTCCTTGATCGAAAAATGAGAGGAAGAATTTATAATCTAAATATGGTGTTCGAAAGGGAAAGACTTGAATCAATTTGATACACAAAAAAGTGATAGAAGGTTTCAGCAAATGATTCTAGAATAAGCACAAAAATGGAAAGGTTTAGCCCCACAAACAAGAAAAATGGATCATAGGAATGAAGTTAACAAGGAAAAATTAAAGATGAGACATAAATAAATCTTTTTTTTTTCAAAGGTCGCAGAGCACTCTAGCTTTTTCAAAGTGTCTATGAATTGTAATACCTAGTTGTATGGAGCTTGGTTCCCGGTATATTGCCGGAGAAAAGTTTCAGCACATAAAACCTCCTATATCTGATAATATTTTATAGGTATCGATGATATGTTTTTCAAATATAAATTTCATGAAAGGACATGGACCACTTCATTAGCTGAATGAAGCTGAATTGACCAAATTCAATGAGTTTTGTTCTCTTTGAGCAATTTCTTTCTATGTCTGGGACTTAAGTTCTTCATCCCTGTGTCTCAACACATCCCTCCAACCTTCGACCAGAGACAAGGACAGAGACGATGGTTCAGATGATGGCCACTACCCACTAATGGGATCAAGGTATGTATATTTCTTCTCTTACCATTTCAATCTAGGGTAAAACTTTTCTTTTTTGACCCTTTTTGTCATATCTGCATACGTTTATCAGTAATAATGGCATACATGACTATGCCAAAAACACAATCTCACCAACTAATGCTACATATATGTTTGTCCGATTATTTCTAATCTTGAATGATGCCAACATTATGGGGACACCTAATAGATACATATGGTGAAGAATAAGGCAACATCTTGAACATTTCATTATTCACAGACTTATTGGTGTATATACCAATCACAAGTGTCACGACCTGGTCCAATGAAATTACTTTTATTACTTTGCTAAACATGAATCATTTATCTGAAATGCTTAAGCTTAAGACTCATCTATTGCTAATGGCCAACTCAAACTTTCTCCCACTTCCCATATGATGGACTAAACCAGGGTGTTGCAGTCTCTCCTATTTAATATTTAATGTCCTCGTCAAGACCTAAATAAAGGCCAAAATTGAACCATACTTGGTACATGTGCGACCCTGACTAATGCTGATTTCAGTCATGTGCCTCTAGCCAGATTCATAGGTAGCTCATCGTAACACCCTAATTTAGTGTACTTCCATTAACTTGGGTTCAAATTTTTTTGGATCAATGGTTAAAGCTTATCATGTTCCTGTATCAATTATCTAATTGGACAAAGTCATAACTATTGGTATTAGAGTGGATCAATATTGAGTTTGTATTGTGCATGGCTAGAAGTCCCAATAAGAAAGGTTTACACATTGATGAGGTTTAGATGCACATCATAGGATGAAGCAACATGTGAATCATACTAGAATGATTTTGGTACAAGGCTTTTACGAGTAGATAAAGGTGCTTAAGTGAGAGAGATTGTCATCCAATTTAGTTCTAAATTGGAAGTGAGAATAAATTAGTTGATCTATAAAGCTAGAGTGGGTCTATTATCATTAGCTTGAGTTTAAGCATTTTGAGCTAATACTTTGAGTTAATCAAGTTAATGAGTTAGTTACCCCTGTAACAACAAGATACCCATATTTTTGTGTCTATAGAAATGAGCCATCAATTTGAACTTTTATAATTAACATATTATACTTAATTTCTATATCATATATTATAAATTTCTATATATTGTAAATAGTTAACCCTCCTGGAGATAAGACCAAGAAAACAAAGATAAACAAATTTAAGAAAAACAGGATTACACACGTTCTTTAAATATATAAGAGGCATGGCATCAAAAGAGAAGACTAACCTCAATTTTCCTATATATGCATTACTTCCTTGAGATAGATCATCAGCATCGAGAGAGATAATATACTGGGTGTGAGCTCCATGCTTAAATCGTCGAGCAGCCAAAAGGAACTTTCCCTTATCTGTAAAAGCTGCAAGAAGAAACCAAATAATGAGCAATAAGTCAACAGAAATATATGGCAATTATATGGCATTATTAATGGCCCCTTTACGTATTGTCACAGTCAGAAATAGACAAGATTTTCTGTATCATTTATGGAAAGAATAATGTGAGAACAAAATATCAAATTAACGTATCACCAACCTATAAATAGAAGCTCAGCCTCAACAAATCTCTATAAAAGAAAATCATATAAGAAAGTTAGGTGATACAATATCAAAGGAAGGCCCCAATACAAGTTTGATGGGTCAACTTTGGCCCCCACATGATACTCAAGGTCACATCTGAAAGCCCCAGCACAAGCTTGAAGGATCAACAAACTCTGCCCTTCACCATCATACCCAAGACAACAATCTAAAAATTAATGCCAACACAAATTTGTTGACAATGTAAGCACCTACATGCAGAACTACATGGTTTTAGTGCCATGCAAGACCTATCACCTTCATTTGTTTACCAATAATTTTTCTAAGCTAGTGACCTTTAAAGACACTGCTAGACATCACAGATCGGCCTAATCACTGTCGGAAAGCACTCATCAGATCAAACATCCACGAAGTTGATGCATGCATGCTTTTATGTGCATTAACCTATGGAATCTGACACCTATGTATTTGTCAAGGTGATCTGATGCCAGGAATAACCAAAAAAAAGGAATTTTAATACCAATCCCCCCCACCAAAATAAGAGGAAAATACATTCCAACCTGTCTCTCTTTTCATTGCGCCAAAGCACCTCTGTTTTTAGCTCCTAGATAGAGTCAAACACCAACCCTGATGCCAGTTATGGTACCAAAAACATGGACCAATGTCCAAAGCAGACCCCCATGCCTTTTGCCCCTCCATTTTCCCCTAAGATCCTAGTTTCAATAATATTATGCAGAAAGGTTAGCTGGGTTTTCTTCTTGTCCAAACAGCCAAAATTCATGACAAATGCAATGTTTTTCTTTTTTTGGCATCATTACATGTATAAGATCCAGACCTCAGATATTGAAGGAACATAAACAAATGGAATTTTGAAAGTTAAAGAAAAAAAGATCCCAATATGTGCAAGTGATGTATTGTACAGTATGATGGGAAAACCTGAGATGGTTGATGGCGGCATCTACTTACATTCTGTAAGGCCAAGATAGAGATAGAAGGTGGAGTTGTTCTTGTTCCTCCTAATGAAGCATTGGATCGGAGAGTCCCTCGGCCCAGGCTGCATAGCATGCTCAAACATCGTTCACATCGTAAATCAATACACAGAAAGATCGAATAGATATCTAAAACCGTATTGATTGGTAAATATTTATCAAATGCCCTAATAGAGAAAAGAAAACCAGATCTATTCCAAATCCCCAAAGACAGAGAGAAAGGCAAAGGCAACGGAAACCCTAGAACTAGAAAGATCATGAGAAAACAGAGAGGAACACCTCTTTGATGGAGGACGGGAAGGTGATGCTGCCGGTCTCACACGGGGGGCGGACAATCGCCCGAGCCGCCTCCCTCCACCTGCGGCAGGCGCCGGCGCACGCCACGAAGTCCTTCCTCAGCGGCCACCGCTCCCCGCTGGCCTCCACTCGCCTCACGATCTCCCCCAGCAGCTCCGGCAGCATCCTCCCCCACCTCCCCTCCTCCTCCTCCCCTTCCCCCGTCTCCTCCTCCGCCGTCCCCGCTTCCCCTCCTCCCTCCTCTATCTCCTCCGATCGAATCCCTCTCCGTCGAAACATCTCCTCGATCCGCTATATATATATTAATAGTTAAAAATGTGTTCAGTTGTCAAAACGGAAAAAGAGAAGTGCTTTCGCTCTTTGGTGGCAGCACATTTTTACTTCATAAACTTCTGTTGCCAGCCCCGAAAAACATGTTTCTGTTGCTAGGATGTTTCTGCTTTTGTTTTTGTTACGAAATGTATTTGTTGCTCGCCAGGGTGGAATGGGCAAATGGAGGTGGACCGTGATGAGGTGGACTGGGTCTTAGATATATTTAGGTTTAGTATGTATTTTGTTTTTAATTTAGGATTTATTAAAGATAATAATGAATCTAATTAGGCTTGTGAGACGATAGGATCGAGAGGAGATGAGGTGGCAAGAACATATAGGGCTACTTCAAGATTTGTAGGTCAAAGATTTCTTGATCCGAAACTTACCTAGCTAAAATATAATTGTTAAGGGTTCTTAGGTTGGTATAGGAAGGTTTTTTTTTCTCTTTTTTACCTTTCTTTTAGGTATCCCCTTGATAAGAAAATATTTTGACAACCAAACCAATCCGTCAATTGACTACCAGATATGGGTGGTTTACCGACACGACATGTCCTCTACGATTTATTAATAATAAGATCTTTACGATCATATGATAATATAATTTCTAATCTAATGAAAAGGATATCTTGCGTATCTGCCCATGTCGGAGAGTTGTATGATTCAGCATGTCTTTTGTAACCCTAGTAGAGCAGATCGAGCAAACAGCTGCTTTAGCTTCCAAAGTATGCTCTTCCTCGAGGTGGCAACAGAGAGGAGGTGATGTCGTGATCCTCATAGCGGTAGGGGCAACGGAAATCCGGCAGGACCTCCTCCTCCATCATGGCGAACTCATCGATGCTCGACGGGTCTGGTTGGATGTTCTGCCGGTGCTGGGTCGAGTAATGCCTCTTTGCGGCGACGAGGCGAGAGATCCAGAGATCGGAATCCATCAATTTGTACAGCGACCTGAAAATCCAACACAGAAGTAAAAAACCATCAGTGTATGTTCCTGTTCTACGCCAAGATTTGGGATCAGGTTGCATTGTCTCTATAATTTGTATTAATGATGATAGAACCATTGTGGAGGGAGAAAGCAAGAACAACCTAACTTCAGTTAGGAGGGCAGCTACCTTCCTATCAAGACTTTGAAGAGTAGAGATCACTACAGAGTACAATCCCTACAGATGAGATCACTACAGAGTACAATCCCTACAGATGAGTTTCCAAGAGCAAGCAAACAGGAAGGAGACTAAACTACCTCAAGATTTTTCCTTTGAGACTACACTCAAAGATCAAGAGTTACAAAATACTATGTCTGGTTGGCTTGGCCAGTTACAGCACAGAATGAACAGAACTTGCTTTTCTCAACAATGATTGATATATAAATATATTTATTTATTTATAAAAGACTATGCATGGAAATTACAATAAACTTAGTGGAGCTACACTGGATCCACAAAATTAATTTATACAATGACAAGGTCATGAACAATAATTATCCTCCCATGGAATGACCACCACTGTGGTTGCTTTGCGTAGTCACTGTGTGCCAGCAGAAAGTTTGTGTGTTGTAGCTTCTAGTTTCACTATGGAGAGCAGCGTCAGTTTCTTCATCACAATTCCATTAAGTTTTCCAACAAAAATGCTGCGTATAGAACATGGATAGACTCATATCTACACAGTTTCTATGTAAAGAAACAAGAGGAACAAATTGCATTATCTCAATATGCACTGAGCAGGGATCAGATTGATTTATGTCTGGACTATATTTAGTCTGCATGGCTCAATGCAGCATAAGGTAGATTCCGATGGTAAAGAGGATGGTGAAAGGAAAGTTTTGGTTGAATCAATCATGAAACAAATCATGCATTGGAGTCTGCCTCAAGTCATTTAGGGTTTAAATTGTGACTAGTTAACACTTGTGCATTCATTAAAATACAACTACAAAAATGTGAATCAGACATCCTTCTTAAGGATAAACATAAACCCATAAAGTTTATTAATATACATGAAAGTGCCAGGAAAACTGAAAATTAAGACCATAACTAAAATATGTTCTATGTATTTATACTACATTAAAAAGTCTGCATATCCTATGCCAAGGAAAAATGTAAACTTAAGATTCAGAAATGCCCAAATTGGAACAAATCATTTTCTCCAGAGAATTGGGTCATGGGTACTTGTAAACACTTCGGGCATAAGTTGATTTACAGGTTATTTACGATTTTTCTCCTGACAAATGGAACAACAAATCATTTCATTGTTCAGTTCCTCTCTTTTTTCCATGTATCAGTCTTTTTTATTTTTCATGTAAGTCACTCGATTAGTTTTTTCATCAGTACTACTCATTGCTTTATGAAAAAGCAGCTAGGAATTCTGAACTTATTTTACTCATTGAAAAGAACAGAAAATTTTGCAGACCTTAATCTAGCAATTAATATGTGATCCACATCTTATCAGAAGTATTAATCTAGCAATTAAAATAGGCTGCAGAGTCTTACTCCTGCTGGGTAAAATGTTACCTTAATTTGGAAGTTTAGCAGGACAACCAACATTTTCACTCAAATTTGGCAGTCAAGAGTGTGGGCATTGGTGAAATTAGAATATCACCATAGGCTTCTTCTTGTCTCACATCAATGAGCCCATAATTCTTCAAAACCTACAAAAAAAAAAAAAAAACACACCATTCAGAATAAACAAGAGAAAATAATTAAGTCACTTTTGTGACAGTTCAAAATATAAAAAAGGCATCGTCCTACACGTGAGTATGAGGCTGATTGCCATTGCAATCAGAGTCAAAAATAGATTTTTCTGCCAGTTTATAATTGTCCTTCAATTACTGATCTACACAAGATCTCTGTGATGCATGCATAAATTTCTAGATAAAAATATGAGAGAGAGAGAGAGAGAGAGAGAATGTTGGACTCTCGAAGAAGTGAGGCTTGCCTATTAAGCAGCTCCATTGAAAGGATTGAATATCCGGAAGTTTTCATAATATGCTATAATATATGAATGGACAAAAGTGATAGAAGAGCTAGACCTTTACATGCTATACTCTTCAAGGAAGCTAAACTAAAAAAATTCAAGAAGCATTTAGTTACCAAACTCTCGAAGAACATCCTTGCACATTGTTTTCTGGTTTTCCCTTCTAAGATATTATTCATACTAATAACTCCTGGCTCGTCGTCTTGCCTCTGAGATGGCGAGTGGTCTTTAAGATACTGTGCCACAGCCCTGCACCATGAAGATTTTTCCATAACCAAGCATGTTTCAAATGGTTAAAACACGCTGAACTAGTAGTAAATGCACTTTACAGATTTCTTTTACCTGGTCCTTGCAGATAAACTTCCAGGTTCATTTCCTTCATGGCCTATATGAGAAAAATCTATACAATTATTCTGGAGTTAAGGTCATATAATCGAAACGTCCAGTCATAGAGAAGTATTGCTAAGCACCAGGTGGCAAGTAGCAAAAATATGTAACATACCTGATGAAGCATTACTTGCTTCCAGAAAAAATAAGTCCTAGAAGGAAAAATAACATCAGGAGTTGAAATATTACTTTTTAGCAGGAATTTAATCTTTAAATCGTATGCCAAACTTGTGCAAAATATTAAAGAACCATTACTACAAATTTCAAAGAACTAATTGACTTACTTCCTTCTCTGCGGATATCAACAAACTAGGAATTTTTGGCGTGTGATCTTGAGGTGATTCTTCCTCCATAGGAAATAAACTAGCCTCAGGCTCATAGCTAACTGGTTCAGTCATTTCCAAAGTTGGCAATATCTCTGTCTCAAAAGTTCTTCCAAAGTCTGATCCCGAACCTGCTGTTGTGGTGTTAAAGGGAGTAGTAATATCTCCTACGGCAGATGGAGATGGTATCATTTCATTTATGTTTCTTTCAATTTGCATATCAAATCGAGGCTGCTCAGGTTCCATATCCAAGTCATTTAAGGCAAAATCAGATGATGCATTTCCAGGTCCTGGTGAAGTTTCCATGTTGCCAGAATCATTGCTTGAAAGAGGAAAACATCTTTTAAAAGACTCCTGGAGATTGTAACACATTCCTGTGGAGAAAAATGATTCCACGTAGTGAGACAAATTATAGCATCAATGCAAGAGGCATCAAATGCCAACAAAAGGAAAAATTAGCTCACCGGATAGCAAGGGTTCATAAAGAATTTGATCACTGAGGCATTTTCTATGGAATCTCCGAATATCAAGGTGTGAACATGGGAGCTTCCTCCGTTTGCAAACTAATTTGGTAGTGTCTTCAAGTTGCTTTTTGATTTCTCTGTTAAACATAATGTAATTTTCATGGAAACAACAAGAAACATATAAGGGACATTAACAAGATTTGAGAAACATCACCAACAAATAGATAAAATTACTAGAACCACCAGAATCTTAATGCCAAATTGTTACCAAATCCAATTGGAAAATATTGCAGTTTTCCTTCACAATGTTCACATACATAGGTTCAAGGTCTTCAAATTCATTATAACTAGTTAACTAATAAACTGAATCCAGATTTCTCCCAAATGCATTCCAAAGAACCCAAAAATAAACTAATTTTGAACTTTAGCTTTTCCAATATTTTAAACTGTGTATAAGAAACAACAAGCAAAACAATGCTATTCAGTTTAAAAAAAAAAGATAAAAACAGGAAACAAGAATTGGAAAACCCACTGATTAATCTGAAACTCAGAAATATTCAAATCTGTCTATGGCTACAAATGAAACACCAGATTTTCATTGAAATGAAAAGAACAAATTCAACCTTTGCTTTTGGAACTCAATAAACAACTTATAGCCCAAGATATTTTTAATTATTCAAAAGGAGAACTCATCTGTTCTACAGGTTTTCTTTTCATGTGATATTGGTATCTATAAGTACATAAAATAATTAAAATGGTCTCAGTCAAATTCCATATATTATGGATCATTGACTCAGAATACGTAATTGACTAGAGATTCATGAAAAGAGTTAACCATGGACACTCATTTCTCCAAATGCAAAGTTTATTGGACTTAAGGTGCTCAAAATCAATGAGACATCCTAATAATTCTTCATGTAAAGGTATAATCACATTCCAGCCCCATAATCACATCTGACAGGCATTACACCTCTGAAAGATTCAAAACTGGGATGAGAAAACATATTCTTGTGATCTATCATGTGATCTTGGAAAATCATAGCAAAGATCAAGTAAATCATATTAACCATAAGTACTTCGTAAATAAACTCAGATATGGAACTTAATAAAGAACTAATCTTCTACAATAAAGTATACCCTTCAACATGGCCCTCACCAAAAGGATGAATTCAGGGTAAGCTAGAGTAACTTTTAATCATCCCAATCTATGGTACTGTTTATAATTTAAGAACATAAGAATTCTCATAAATTGGGATTTTCAATATTATACATAAAAGTTAGACCATCAAGTAAAATGATTACTTTTACATGAATAAACAAACATAATTTTCATATATCACTTATAAATAAAAATTTAATGCCATAATTGCTTATGGTCATTTGTGTCACTCCCACTTCATCACAACTCCCATGTCATAACACAAGAAACCCCTTTATTTGAGGGAAGAAGCATGCTTCAATGATTCAATCTACACTGGAAAAGTATACCCAGGATCCACTCATGATGAAACAGCTGCCAACAAATAAGGACTCAAAGCTAGCTCGATTTCCAACTTCCAAATATAGGACATTATGATGTTAGATCCACCCATATATGTTTGAGATAAAGAACAAAATTACACCCATGTATCCATCAACCACAAGATCCTATTTATTGATAATCTTATTTACAAATATTAGCCATATATATTTACAGCAAATACTTTTTTGAATCTAACCTTCAGGATATTCATGTGACAAAAGAAAGACATTACAATTGTCTTTTCAACATTTTGTATAACTAATGATATTTTCACATTGAGCTTATGTGCTAAGGTCAATGTGAGGTAATGCAAGATATGACAAATACGGAATTTCAACATAGAAAATTAAAGATTGCTTAGAAGGATGATACTTACGCATTACTCAACACTATTTTCTCATCATACAATTGTTTTCTCTTTCTTCTTTTTGTTTTTTGCTCCCTGACAGGAGGTGATGGTTGCAGCTCCAAGTCAGGCAAGGGTTGATCTATCCAAGAGTCAAGAAGGAAAGAAAACATAAGGTGCTGTAAAAGCATCACCATCGACAAATACTAATAATGATGATTTGCCAAGTTGATGGGCAACAAAAAAAATTTAATCACATAACAATTAAGACATGGGCAAAGACTAACCTAAAGAAACCTCTCTAATAAAAAAATTGGAATTGTCTGCTGATGCAACAGTTAGTGCTTTGGCATGAGTTGGCGAAGGCAAAGATTCCTCTCCAGAAGCCAAAACATCTTCCAGTATAGGGGAAAGACTGTCTTTTCTCCTTGTCAAAGAAGCAGAATGTTCACTAAGTCTACCAAGATCATTGCTGGTATCATCCAAGTCTAAAAGGCTTTCTGGTCCAGAGTTATGTACAGCTTCACGCATAACCTCAATATCAGGAAATTCTTGAGCATTGCTTCCATCAAAAGTCTGGAAGGAACTGTTTGCTTGATTATCTGAACCGGGATCCATAAAAGATGCAGAATTAATAACTGGGGTAGATATAACATCCAAACCAACATCAAATGGTGGCAGCACACTGCGTGAAAAGACACTGTCAGAAAAATATACAAAATAGTTTCAAATAAAACAAAGTCATAAGACCATACTCTTCCTCCATGGGTCCAGCACCAACATTTATTGTCCCTTTCTGAGTTGATGAGTCGGTTCTGTTACCCTAGTCCAAGAAATCCAAATGAGACCATGAATATCTGGACTTCTAAAATAGGAACAAGGGTGATTAAGCATATGAAACCTAAAAAGCTAATACCTCATTGATATAGAAAGCCACGTACTGATCTTGTCCCACCGAAAATTCATCTAGTAACATAAGTATTACCATGTGAGCAAATTCCAAATCTCTGAATATACTGCCAGTTTAACCAGGAGGAAAAAGGTGAGTAACAACAAACCTGTCAAGGTTATTTGCTCATAATCTTTCCGGTGATTGTCAGGGCCACTGTTGTCAAGCATAAGAAGAAGCTTGGTTAGAAACAGCTGACAGACACTTACCATGTATATAGATTGCAGAGAAAAAAAAATCCCATACTCTATCTGATAAACTGATTCATCTAATTCCAAGGCATCAAGCTCGAAGGTCTCAGGCAATGTCACAGACTCAAAGGGAGCTCGATCTGCATCTACCAGCAGATTGACTTGAATCGAACTGACCGCTATCCTTATATCAGTCAGCATTCTGTTGCAGTCCCGGAAGAGGTAATTGACCTTCCATGAGTATATTCTGACGAGACCAAGTAGAAGATGTCCCGACAATCTCAGAGCAATGGGAACTTCAGGGAACATAATGCACTCTATCAAAACGCATACAATACAAGACAAACAAGCATTAGATATTAAAGTATTTAATTTTCAAAGCGGATGTTTGTCTCATAGAACAAGAAAAGATGCAAAAAAATCAGAAAGCAAGAGAGGGACTAATGTATACCAACACAGGATTTCTCCAAAACACAACTTTTAGCCTATCAAAACAACCAATTTATCACTATCCAACACTAACAATTCAACAAGAAATAAGAGAATCAATCTTTTCTTCACCTATATATTAACTCATTATCATCCCACGGTTGCTGTGAATCCCTCGAAGCTCAGAATTCTGACTTCAAATAAAAAAATTTCAACAGAAACAGAGAAGTCACTTTAAAAAATAAAAAAACCTTTTTTTCTGTCTAAAGATGCCTTTCTTTGGATATTTAATCTATCTTAGAGTTCGACTTCAAAGGACCGGCTAACAAAACACGCAGAAGTTCTTCTCGTGAAACAAGAAAAGACGTCAAAATCAATGTATCTTAAGAATGCAGTGAGACAAACGTAAGATCTCCAAAACACAACTTTCAAACCAATGAAAATGCTCAATTGTTCACAATCCAACACTAACATTTCATCAAGGAAAGACATAATAGAAATCAACCTATTTCCCTCGACATATGAATTCAATCTTATCGGAGAATTTACCACATAAATTGAGAAATCACATTAAAAAAATCCCCCTTCTCTCCAAATATGCCTTTCTTTCAGGAAATTTAATCTATTTACTGCAGAGAAGCGGGTCACAACGCATACAGAAAGCTAGTCCCAGGCGAAGAACTAGAATTGGGTATCCCTAGGATAATCTGAGAGAGAGAGAGATGTGCACCTGCGTAGGAAGGGATGTCGATGGCGTCGATCTGAGGCTTCTTGATCCGCCTCTCAAGGTGGGCGGCGATCCACACCGTGCCCAGTGGACTCTTCTTCGCGAGAAATGTGTGCGAATAGAACATCTTCTTTTCTTCTTTCTCCGCCGGTTATCTTCTCCTCTTCGCCTTCGCCTTCCTCTTCTTCTTAGCTTCCCACCTGATGGTAACCGTGGATAGAGATTGGAAGAGGCGTCAGAGGATTAAAGAGAAAGGAGAAGCCAAACGAAAGTGGCGGGAAAGGGAGGGGATGGCGGGAGAATGAATCGTGGGAAACAAGAAAACAGGAACCACAGTCCGTCAAATTCACAGAAATGCCACTCCCGGCTACTTAGTGAACTACTCCCCCCACGTGTATATAGATAGGTCTTTTTCTTTTTCTTCTTTTTTTTTCTGACATTTTGATCCCTAAAAAGGATAAAAATAAGGAGTTATCCTTATAGAAACATCTTTCACATATATTCCTCACAAATCTATTTGCATATATCTCTCCTAAATTAATTGTGTTTTTTTGTATCTGCACAAAACTTGTTGAGTGTCAGCTTATTAGTAACTCTTTAAAATTAATTATTATTATATTTTATCCAGATAATTGGAAACAATATCAAGAGAATTTAGGTATTTAAAATTTTATATTTATTTATAATTATGATTTATAATTGTAACGACTCGGGTTATTGGGTGGATGCTAATGATAGGGAACTAAATCAAACTGGATTAATAGTTTCGAACCGAATAGAAATCTGATTTTGACGACTCAGTTATCAACTAATTAAGAAAAAATAAAATAAAATAAATTGATCAAATGCCCCTCCAAAGTTACTACCCCTTTCAACAGCTTAATAAATAGCTAATTGGAGGGATATTTTATTAGAAATAAAAAAAATGAAATAGAAAGTTCCAATTCAAAATTAAAATGGTGAATCAAAATGGATTCCGATTCCAAACTCGACCATACTAGCTTGGCCCAAATGAAGCCCAACATAAGGAGATTGGACGTCTCCTCCGTAGCCAATCTTTAACTCGATCCGAATGTAGAGAGCTCTTATGTTAGATCGTTTTGTGACTCGATGCCCGTCAATCGTTTACATAGGATTCATGAATTCAATACATGTCAGGTTCAAAACATTAGGAGCACAAACTAAGTTACTCGTCGACATCACATAAACATTATGTATGGTGAAACTCTTTCTATCACCTTCTTCTTCCTTCTACATTAGTTTTTCTTCTTCTTCTTCTTTTTTTCTGTTCATTTTTAGTCTACGTTCTTTCCATCCTTCGGTGTTTTTCTTGTAGAATTTTTTTTTCTTCCTCAAAGAAAAGGCAAAATTAAGGAAACCTATCACTTCGCGTAAAATTTGAATTATTGATAACCGATGAAAGATAGACTATTATATTAGAGGTTCTCTTTGGCGGGAATGTGTAGTAGGTAAAAATTGGAGACTTTTAGGATCTCGAAATTAATCTTCTAATTTTAAAAGGCTATGTAAATGTTGTTTAGTGATATCTTCAATGTTTTAAAGTTATTTTATGATTTAACGTTTTAGATTAAAATATTATAATTTTTCCAAAATTAAGTAATTTAGTTCACGATGGAAACATAATTAAATTTATTTTTGTCTAATAACATAAGACATGCAAGAATTTTGCCTATAGTGAAATCAACAGTTTCTTCTAATAATCTCATTAGAATATGAGTCATGACAAATTGATATCACAGCAGAGGTTTACAATCAATGCAGGTGATGATCCATTGCAAGCACCGATGCAGGATCCGGAAAGGGTAATGGTGTACAGGAAGCAAAGAAGAGTTTCTCCTAATCAGAGCTACACTGGTCACAGTACAAGCAAATAATGCAACTATTTTGCAGCTACGTTTGATGCATTTTTATCATTCAACATAGCCAGTCTAGTAGCTGAAATGAATTATAGGAGACGATTAGTTCATATCACGTCCAAAATTCACAAAACCATGATCTCCTGATGTCTACACACATTCTAATCCTACCGAAAGTTGCAGTAATGCTAAGTCTGCGCATACAAATAAAGTACAAGTAAGCCATCAAAAAGGGCTCCATGTTCTTCAATCATGATGAGGTGTGAGCTCCCTTCTCCTTTACTTTTATGAAGACTAAGCTTTTGTTTTCAGCTCACCGGAAACCCATTCCGAAGCTCTGAGCCCAGAAATCAGCTCCATTGTGGTTGCCAACGTCTAATACGAAGGATACTGGCACCAGGCATAGTCCTCGACTCCTCAAGTTCTTTGGCTCGTCGTCAGCATCCTGTTGATGCAGATGATCATGTGGGAGATGACATTTTAGTGATGCTACTCATGGTATTAATATTATAAGTTCATCTTATTCTGAAATGTTGATGCTCTTGATGAAAGATAAGCTCATATGATATATATGGTATTTGCTGCTATCTGCCTATGTTCTATTTGATAGATTTTCTTGATGTTTCTTTGGAAGAGAAGGGATAATAGCATTGGGAAGAGTGAAGGAATGGTCCATGTTGGATGCTTACAGACAGTGTCGTGTTACTTGATCCAGATCGCAGGTACGGGGAGCTCAAAGCCTGCATGAAAGAAACGTTGGCTAAGAGTATAATCCCTGAAACACATGACACCACAAGACATCAATAACTAAAAGATGGCCATTTCAGCAGCTTTTATCGCATGCCAGCTCTCAATCACACACACACACATAGAGGACCTCGATTTGACTGTGGAGGAATCTGACGTAGCCAATGGCTTCCAGGAGTACAGACGCAGTGTCAGTCTGCAAAAGGAGGGATGTCAGGGCTTCTTTTTCTAATCATCAGGAAGAATAACTTGTAGATTAATGTCATGGAAAGGGAAGTTGAAGCAGCAGAAAGAACACGAACAACCAGGTAGTGATGATTCATCTTGATCTAAGGAGAATGTAATATGGTACTACCTTTCCGAAAGGAGAAACCAGTTGATGAAGAGCTGATATCCTATCTCCCAACTTCTCCTTCCTAACCTGAAGCCAATACAGGTAAACCAGTATAAATACTTTCTCCTGATGTATCAGATAGAATACGATTTCCCTTTTTAGAGAGAGAGATAGAGCAATTATGACGATCACACAAATGAGAACCTTGAGAAGAGACTGTGCTGAGGATGCTTGAACTCTAGCCTTCTTGAGAGCTACACCATCATTGCTGTTGCACTAAGCAAGCAAAAGAAGAAAGAAGAATAAGAACTTGCACACGTGCTGGGAATCTGAAGTGAAGAAACTCATGAAGAGGAAGAGCATGGAAAATAATGCAAAGATCAAGCTAGCCAAAGTGTGTTAGGGTTTAACAGTCAGGTTAGCTATTTGGTGAGCAAGCAGTATCGCATGAAATTATAGTTAATGAGGATATATAATACACAGCAAAACCTCATCTTCTTCTCCTCCTCCTCACCTCAGCCGAGTGGTCGAACTGGTGATGCTTTCTCTGCCCCTTGCAATCTGAGAAGAACTCTAACATGTTGCTGCTGAAACTTGAGGTGACACAAGACCGAGGAGAGGAAGCTGGTACTGCCCGACTCCATGAAGAACGAGCTGCCTGAGCTTCTTGATCTTTGCCATAGTGATAGGCATGCCCAGTTTGTGCATCCTCGCGTTTGACATCAACCATATGAGTATTTGTGGATGTGTACAGGGTTTGATCCTTCCAGTTCTCCATCCTCTTGGCCGAGTAAGGAGTGTCGGTGCACTTATCCTCTTCCTCCACCAATCCCCCACCGTAAGTTCTACATCCACCATGACAATCAGAAAAGTAGAGTATATGTTCACATAGTCATGTCAACACTTTTACTGATCTGCAAGAAACAAAAGCACTTCATGCATGCAAACAACAAAAAACACAGAGACAACTAGAATTTTTGTTCATATAATTCAAGAGACAGTAAAAGTCATAAAAAAACTTCTACTGATCTGCATAAATGAAGAAGCACTTAAAACATGCAAACACCAGAACACACCCACCAACACGGACACATATATGCAGAAAACACGAAAATTCTCTCTCTCT
>LVTN01002035.1:17789-46714 GCA_001649415.1 Musa itinerans | reverse complement strand
TAGTTAATCCTGCACATGTAAAACACACTTCGATCTAGACAATTAATACTAAGCAATAATCATGTTGTCCGGCATGTCATTGGTCCCTCGACGCTTCGTCCGATTCTTCGGCGCATTGTCCTCTCTTGCGGCCTATTGCCTAATCAGCTAGTTAACTCCACAACTTCAATATCCTTGGCGCAATGTCCACGCTTCTTGGCCCGATGCCCGAATCCATGGCCCGAAGCCTTCTGTCGATACGTCGACCGATCCACCAGCTCGACGTCCAATCTTCTGACATGTTCCTCTGGCCCAACATGATTCTTCCTGCTTTAATTGACTCATCCTGATCGAAGCATCCTGCATCACTCAAAACGCAGATTAAAACATAAACACTTATCAATTGGTTTCATCATCAAAATATGAGATTCAACAAACTACTGGCGGTACCACTACCTAGACAATACTTGGGAGGCCAAGCGGTGCCACCACCAGCCCTGACGGTAGCACCGCTTGGGCTAGCTTGGGGTCACTGAATGGACCTTCCACTTGGCCCAAAAGAATCTCAACTCAGGCCCAGTTGGTGTTGGGAAATCTAGGGCACGACATCGCATGCGTAGCGGAAGAACATAAAACAAAATCTCTAATTTCCTAAAGATGTGTTCGTTGTCGGGCAAAGATTGGTACGCAAATTCCGTGAAACTCAAAACTGCGTATATGAAAGATTGTGTTACCTAGGGAGATTGTATATCCCTAAATCCCTACAGATCTCTAGGAAAGGGTGAAGAAGGTCAAGTGTCATCTCTAATGGTCATCCACATAGCAGGGCTACGACGATGCTCCTTAAAACTCCAAGCCTGCTATCTGAGGAGGAGATGGGGAGGAGAATAAGAGAGGCAACCCAAAAAGTTCTAGCCTATGAACAATTGGTTTCCTCTTATGTATAGAGGTCCCCTATTAACTTAACCCTAATGGATCCTACCCTATTGGATATTGAATCTCCATCCAACTAACCAAGCCTCTTAAATTAGTAGATCTATATCCAATAATCTCTCATTGGCTCTTGTTGGATCTTATCCATAGGATCCAATAATTCAGGAGCTTATTTGATATCCAATAAGATTGGTACTCCGGCGGATATCTCATATCTGAACATCTACTCATCGCAATGCCTACTATATGTGTGTGACCCTCTAGGCCCAATATCGAGTTGGCCGTGAGTCATACCTATCAGAACTCCTTCCGGCTCAGTGAATTATTATCTCTATAATAATTCACTCGATTTATCGACTGTAGACGTATTAGGCCACTACACTGTAATTCTCAAATAAGACATAGAAATCCAATCCATTAGACTTGTCTATCCTCAGTTACCATATACCTATAGTCCCTCATCCATCTAATATCCTAGAGACCATATACCGGGCATGGTGCTATCAAACCCATACGGTTTCTGCTCGAGTCTCACTCTAATCAGATTATCCTAGAAAACTCTTTCTCTCTCAATTCGAATGACCCTGGTCATGGATTTGTCCAAACAAGAACACATGGGATATTTCTCTCATGACATTGAGAGTGGTTGATCCTCTATCGATACTCAATAGTCCTCATAAGGTTGGCTACCACTCTTGATGACCAGTTGTATTAGATCTATTAGGCCCATATAGTTTCTACTCGAGTCTCGCTTTAATCAGATTCTCCTTGAGAACTCTTTCTCTTTTAATCTGAATGACCCTAGCTAGGGATTAGTTTGAGCAAGAACACAAGATATTTCTCTCATGACACATAGAGCGGATGATCCTCTATCGACACTCAATAGCCATCATAAGGTTGGCTACTACTCCCGATGATCGGCTGTACTAGATTTGGAACCTCTAGACCTATAAGTTTGGTATCAAAGAGTGGAGTACTCATACAAGACATCCTTGATGTCTCAAGTCTAAGAACTAGATACACCACTAGGACAACAAAATCATTGTCTAGCAATAAGACATCATCAACCATCCAGCATTCCATAAGTGGATCAATCAGTAAACTCATTCTCCAATGAGCACATGTATTGTATCCCTAGTATTCTCACACAAGCAACTATGAGACTAGTTGCATCCATCATATGGACGGGTATACAACTCACTAGTCTGTCCGATTATCTCGATGTCCCTCTCGAGTAACCTATGACCGGGATTATTTATGATTTATGTTTAAAGACGAATCGGTCTCATTATCATGATTTCATCATGATCCGATTCTCATTGCACATATCCATGGACATCACAATATATTTAAGCAATAGGTAATATAAAGTGATAAAATACCAAATCAGACAATGAAATATTATTCTAGTTTGTGGACATTATTCTAGTTTGTGGACAAACCCTAGGAGGCCAATCCCCTCGAAGCGATCAAGGAGGTCGATCCCCTCGAAGCAATCAAGGAGGCCGATCCCCTCGAAGTGATCAAGGAGGCCGATCCTCTCGAAGTGATCATCCCCTTTTTTCTTATTTCTTTTACGATAAGACCTTAGGGTCTTATCAATTATGAAGGGATATGACAATTGTTTTGGTTATCTGATACAACAAAACATGATTGAACTATCAAAAAAGGATATGATGCTTCCATATGGTGGCATGATCACTAGAGTAATATATGCATATGACATAGTCATTCCACCTGACAAAGAAATCTTAAAACTAGATAGATTTAATGTCATAAATAGAAACATGCTAAGAAGATTAAGATGTATAGTCAGAAATGGGACTTGGACTAGATTACCTAGAAGGACTGACCCCCTCCCACATGATCCAAAACCCGAAACACCAATATTTAGGGAACATCAATCTCTTCCTACTGGTCCCTTTGAGGTAACACCTCCAATAGAGCAAGCACCCTTCTCATCTACTGACGCCATAGGGGCTCGAATAAATCGATTTGAACTACGTCAAGATCAAATCTTAACTGAGTTGTAGCAAATTCATTGACAACTTAATACTCTATTTAGATATTTTGATTTACCACCACCTGAATAGCTAATGTATGTCTTTTTGTTGATGACAAAGGGGGAAAAGTTGAGGAAATCTCTCTCCTTAATGTTGTGAACCTTTGATGTTGTGTTCTCCTTGATGTTGAGAACTTTTGAGTTGATGTTGTGATCTTTTTTATGTTGTGAACTTTTGATGTTATGATTTCTTTAATGCTGAGAACTTTTGATGTTGTGATCCCTCTAATATTGAGAACTTTTGATGCTGTGAATCTTTTTGAGAACTTTTGAATGTTATCATACAATAATGAAAGTATCATAAAGGTTATATCAAGATGATGTATCATGCATGAAGTGATGAAATTGTGCATTTAATATCTTGATGACTTGAAACTATGATGATGCACAATGCATGTGATTTCTAATTAAAATTGATTTAAGCTTGAATTCAAGGTTGTGAATTTAAGTTTGTCTTCTCTCAAGTATGACATATAGATAGGGGGAGTTAAGATTAATTCTGTCATCAATTGGTTGTCATCATCAAAAAGGGGGATATTGTTGAATCTCGGATTTTGATGATGAAATCAATTTATAAATTGTTTGATCTAATCTATGACAATGAACACGTATTGGGAAATTTGGGGTTTTTTGTTTTATATTCTTTCGTTGCGCATGTGATGTCGCCCCTAGATTTCCCACCACATAGTATATTCACAAACGATGAGTCAAGTGAATTATTATGTGGATAATAATTCATTGAGCCAGAAGGAGTTCTGACAGGTATGACTTACAGCCAGCTCGATATTATGCCTAGAGTGTCATGCACATATGGTAGGTGTTGCGATGAGTAAAGATTCGGATATGAGATATCCGTTGGAGCCCCAATCTTATTGGATATCTAATAAACCCCTTAATTATTGGATCCTATGGATGAGATCTAATAATAGCTAATAAGAGATTATTGGATAGAAACCCACTAATCTAAGACGATTAGGTAGTTGGATAGAGATCTAGTACCCAATATCCATTATGGTAAGTTGATAGGGGGCCTCTATAACTAGGAGGGAACCAAAGGGCCATAGGCTAGGTTCTTTTTGGCTGCCACCTCCTATTCTCCTCTCTCCCTCTCCTCCTCAACCTATAGCCCCTATTTGGGGCGTGTGGCAGCAAGAAGGCGTAGCCCCCTTTTTTATTGCGTGGTGTGCGCAACGAGGAGGATTGTGCATGTATTTGAGAAGCGTCTACGTAACCTCTACCATATTGATCACTACTAGAGAGGAGGACAATTGACCTCCTTCATCCCCTCCCATAGATCTACAAGTTTATTGGGATATACGATCTCCTTAGGTAATACATCTTTCTTACATGCGTAGTTTTCGATTTTGTGAGTTTTTGCACACCAATCCTTATACGACAATGAAACTTTTTTTTTCTATGAGAATTTTAGGACTTTATTTTCTATTCTTCTGCAACGAATATAATATTGCCATAGATTCTTAATAGTGGTATTAGAGCCAGGTTGCTCGTGCAAAACATTAGCTTTTAAACTGTAGTGTTGTGTTCAATCACGAAGAATTGTTTGTGCGATTGCTGTGATTTTTTTTGTTATAGTTTTCATATCTATGATGCACCCTTTCTTGCTATTAAGAGGTATTTTAAAGAGGTCTTTTAATGTCAAAATTTTTGGTGCAAAAAGGGAGAAAGGGCAGCAACTATTGCTGCCCTACAATCTAGCCGAAGGGTAATTGCAGCCTTGGCCGAGAGCACATCTTATTGCTCTTGGCCTAGCCAAAAGTAGGGAGGCTGAGAGCTACAAGAGAGCTCTTGGCATGCAAGTTGGCAGCCCCTGCAACCAGGTTCCCTAGTTGTAGGGGGGACCATAAGTAGCTAGGGTTTCCTAACCGCCCAAGAGTCCCTAGCGGCTAGGACTCCTAGCCGCATGGGGAAGGTGGCGGCTAGGGTTTCCTAGCCACCCATGCACACCTTGCAGCCAAGATTTCCTAGTTATAAAGGTGACCTTAGGGGCCAAAGAACCATGGCCACCTAAGGGAGTCCTACGGCTAGGGTTTCGTGGCCACATGGGGTACTATAGAGTAAGGTACCCCAAAGGGCTACAAAGTAATTAATTAAATACTTAATTAATAATAATAATTATTATTATCTAGTAGTCCTACATGATGATGTGTACATATGATGTATGATGTAGACAGATGATCATGGACCTTGTGATGTGTGTGTACATGTGATGTGATTATTATTATTATTGGGGCTAGCGAGCCTCCAATTTATTTTTTGTTTATTGTTGGGCCTGCATGCTTGTGATTAAGTTGTAATTACATGATGAGGCACAACGAGAGTGTGGAAGCGATAGTGGGAATGACGAGGCTGAGATGGATGATCGCAACGCATGGAGATTCGATGAGATGCTGACAGAACCAATGAGGACGAGATGGACGATCATAGGGTATGGAGATATGTCGATATATACATAAATCGTGATGTGAGTGATTGGGCTCATTGGCTTGGGCCTGATCACATTAGGCTATGGTCTATGATCATTTGGTGTGATTACTCATGTGATTACTTATACACCTACTAGATATGTATATATATATATGTATGCGATGTAGATATATATTAAATATATATGTGTATGACACGTAATATTAAGAGACCGAATCAAAATATCCTCTCTTGATAATATTAAGTCGGTAAACATTAGGCAATTAGATCGACCCATATGGTCTTCCATTGTTATAGAAAGAAATCAATTCTCGACGTAGGTTGAGTTGGTTAAGTCCCTCGAGGCTCACCTATATTGTGAATCAAGATCTTGCCTACGGCATAGAGATGTCATGAGTGACCTGAGGACATGGTATGCTTGGTGGAGTCCCTCGATGGCATATCATCGAATCAAACTCATCTTGTAACAATAGTGTTGACATAACTAAATATCATGATTGGTCGAGTCCCACAAGACCATGGTGGTTCAAAGGCCGAACAGGATGGGAATCACAAGGAATTATGATCGGCAATAGTTGTCTACCTTTTGGGCTTAGCATAATCAGTCGAGTCTCTCAAGACTATGTTGAGATGCCAATTAAATCCCGATCCCCACTAGAGATCCGTCGGGAATCTCTAGGTCCTTTCTTATTCAAAATAATTTCTCTTAAGGCAAGGTCGATACTGCTTTATTTATCAAAAATTTTAAAAATAACTTTCTTATTGTTCAAATTTATGTTGATGATATTATTTTTAGTTCTACAAATGAATCTTTATGCAAATCGTTTGCCAAGATTATAAGCCTAGAGTTTGGAATGAGTTTAATAGGTGAACTAACTTTCTTTTTAGGCTTACAAATCAAACAACTTAGTGATGGTATTTTTCTTAGTCAAACAAACTATGCATTAGACTTGCTAAAACAGTTTAATATAGATAGTTCAAAGGCTACTAATACTCCTATGAGTACCTTCACTAAGATAGACATTGTTGAAAGTGAAGAAAGCTTTGATTAAAAAGCTTATAGGGGTATGATAGGTAGCTTACTATACCTCACCACAACTAGACCGGACATTATGTTTAGCATAAGACTTTGTGCTAGGTTTCAATCTAACCCCAAGCAATCTCACTTAAAAGCTGTTAAAAGGATTTTTAGATACCTAAAAGAAACTCCTAAACTAGGATTATGGTATCCAAAATCCAAAAACTTTGAATTGCTTAGTTATGTCGATGCCGATTTTGCTGGCTACCAAATAGATAAAAAAAACACATTTGGAACATGTCAATTTTTAGAACACGCACTTGTTTCTTTGTCTTCCAAGAAACAAAACTCAGTTGCATTATCTACAACCGAAGCTGAGTATATAGTAGCAGGTGCATGTTTTGCTCAAGTTATATGGATGAAAAATACTTTAGAGGATTATGGAATTCACTTGAAAAACATACCTATAAAATGTGATAACACTAGTGCAATATATTTAATAAAAAATCATATTCAACACTATAGAACTAAACATATTGACATTATGCATCATTTCATAAGAGATCATGTTAATAACCATGACATATTTTTAGAGTTCATTGATACGAAACATTAATAAGCCGATATCTTTACAAAACCTTTAAATGAAGAATAATTTGATTTTATTAGAAGAGAGTTAGAGATGTTAAATTGTCCGAATGTATGAGTTTATTGTATTTCATTTCCGGACTATCTTCCTCTGAATGTATTTTATGAATAGAGCTTTCATGAATTTATTTTATTTTTATCTTCCTAGGTATCAAATTTGCTTCATACCCTTGCTCCATCACTTAATGATTTTTGACACAATCACTTCAATTCATTGACATTAATGCATCTCTCACGGATTTCAATCTTGTGAATATCTTTTTAATAAAAAATGATTTTGATTTATGAAGTCTTATTCGTGAATTTCTTTTTCATATAATGCTCCCTTCTCATGAATTCTTCCTTACTCTTCTTGTGAAAGAAGAATTTTTATGAATTTTTAGTATGAGATGATCACTTGCAAGAATGGGGATTTGATTTCGTATGGATATCTTGATCCTTTTTATGAATCCCTTCTCTTTATTAAAAAAATTGAAGCGTGATTTAATGAAGCTCATTTATTGTTTTGAATTTGACTTGGTTCAAATCATTTCATAAATTTGGTTCTTAATGAATTCTTTCCTTACCTTTCTTCCTCTTCTTCTTATTTTTTTTATGACAAAGGAAGAACATCTAAAGAAGAACCAAAATGCCTATGCGTATCCAAAATACAAATGTTAACTTATCCAAAAGCCGTTATCATACAAAGTTTTTGCTTACCTTCATTTATGACTTGGATAAATTGGTGTGAAACTTACATTGTTGAATTATTCTCCTTTTTGTTGATGACAAAGGGGGAGAAATGTGACAAACTAATGATAACTTGACATTTTGAATATTTGAAATAATTGTATCATAAATGCTTGAATGTCTTGTGAATGCTTGAAATATGATTGGTATCATCAAATATATCACAAATACTTAAAAAATATCAAAATGTTTGCTTGAAACGTATCGGAATATGGCATGATTACTTGTAAATGTTTTATTCCTAGTATCATGCTTGATTTCATATCAAAATGATAATTGTCTATCATTATGATGAATTATCGAAATTACCATGCTTTATTTCGTATTGGAATCATGCCTCAGATTGATGAATCGTCATTTTTATTGAAACTTGAATCTTGCTAAATTTTATATTTAAAATTTCTATCATGCGTAAAAATGATGATTGTTTATCATCTTTCTATATTGAACTTGAAAATGGATGTTATGCCTTGACATCATTTTTTATTGATAAATACGTGGTATCATATTTTAAAATTAGTAAATCATGATAAGTATCATGATATGCATGTTAATAAGTTTAAATAAATATGACTAATCAGTTTGATGATTGAATTCAATAGTATCTTTTCTCAAGTATGACAATTAAATAGGGGGGAGTTAAGGCTAACTCCGTCATCAATTGATTGTCATCATAAAAAAGGGGGAGATTGTTGAATCTCATATTTTGATGATGAAATCAATTGGTAAATTGATTGATTTAATCTATATGTTGAGATAAGTGTGCAGGATTAACTATGATAGTGGTAAGGTATAAAGTAGATGTTGGGCTAGAGTCAAAGATCGGATGATACATCGAAGATTCGGACAATGTGTCGTAAGTTTGCTGGAAGCTCATTGAGAGTTCGTTGAGAGCTCGCCGAGAGTTCGTCGAGAGCTCGCCGAGAGTTTGTCAGAAGTTCGTCAAGAGTTCATTAGGAGTTCATTGAGAGTTCGTCAGGAGTTCGTTAGAAGTTCACCAAGAAGTTCGTCGGAAGATCATCGAGAGAACAATCGACATACCAGATAGAGTTTGCTTGTTTAAATGTCTTAATTATCGTAATTAGACCTTAAGTTACGTTAGGATTGGGAGGTAATCCCATTAACTCAGTTAGGGGCCAACTAGGCCTTTAATAGGGGAATTGGGCCGGTTGAATAGCCCATTCAACACTTGAAGTCACGGCCGACAATGGCACCGCTTGGGACTTAGTCTCTTAGGTGCTTTGGGTGATGGTACCACTGGAAGTTAATGTTGTCAGGCAGTGGTACCGCCCTATCAAGCAATGGTACTGCTAAAGCTCAATCTCTGAGCTCTATCAGGCGATCGTACCACCTAGTCTGAGCGGTGGTACCGCTCAGTGTCAGTCTACAAGCGGTAGTACTGCCCAATAATGGCGATAGTACTACCAGTACCTCGAAATCCAAGGATGTGACACTTTTTGGTTCCAATTCTGAAGTCATTGGGGCCTATAAATACCCCACCATTTTCTGCATGAAAGTGCACAAAAGTGTGAACAATATTTTAAATTCTTGGGGTGTTAAAAGTGTTGTAAAAGTACAAAGAGTCCTCCTCCTCCCTTTCTAGTGTTGTGATCATTCAAGAGAGGTGTGATGCTTATAAGTGTTACCTCCTAAACCCATGAAAAGGAGAAAGCACAGTAAAGAGGTGGTTGGTCTTCGCCTATTGAAGGGAGACCATTAGTGGATGTCGGTGACCTCGACAGAGGAGGAATCGAAAGTGGATGTAGGTCACCATGACCGAACCACTATAAATTCTGGTTTGCTTTTACTACCCTTACGAACAAACACGCTTTCAAGCTATCTTCCGAGATCGATTTTTTAATGTATGAAGATTTTTAAACCGACGTAATTTTATCCACTGCACTAATTCACCCCCTAGTGCCGACTCTTTGATACTAGACTAATTTTATCAAGTACTCCACTCTTTGATACCAGACTTATAGGTTTGAAAGTTCCAAATCTAGTATAGTTGGTTATTGGGAGTGGTAGCCAACCTTACAAGGACTATTGAGTGTCGATAGAGGATCATCCACTCTCGATGTCATCAGAGGAATATCTCATGTGTTCTTGCTTAGACAAATCCCTGGCCAAGGTCATTCGGATTGAGAGAAAGAGTTCTTTGGGAGAATCCGATTAGAGCAAGACTCGAGTAGAAATCGTATGGGTCTAACAGCACCATGCCCGATATACGATCTTTGCGATATTAGATGGATGAAGGACTATAGGTACATGGTAACTAAGGACAAATAGGTCTAATTGATTGGATTTCCCTATATCATATGGGGACTACGACGTAGTGGCCTAGTACGTCCGTAGTCAATGAGTTGAGTGAATTATAATGGAGATAATAATTCACTGAGCTAGAAGGAGTTCTGATAGGTATGACTCACAGCCAGCTCGATATTGGGCCTAGAGTGTCACACACATATGGTAGGTATTACGATAAGTAGACATTTGGATACGAGATATCCGTCGAAGCCCGCCCCTATCTTATTGGATATCCAATAAGCCCATGAATTATTGGATCCTATGGATGATATCCAATAAGAGCCAATGAGAGATTATTGGATAGAGATCCACTAATCTAATAGGCTTGGGTAGTTAGATAGAGATCAAATACCCAATAGGGCAGGATCCAATATGGTTAAGTTGACAAGAGATTCTATAAATAGGAGGGAACCAATCGTTCATAGGCTAGAGCCTTTTTGAGTTGCCTCTCCTATTCTCCTCCCCTTCTCCTCCTCAGATAGTAGACTTGGAGTTTTGAGGATCATCGTCGCAGCCTATTGTGTGGATCACCGCTAGAGAAGAGGACACTTGACCTCCTTCACCCTCTCCTAGAGATCTATAGGGATTTAGAGATATACGATCTTCCTAGGTAACATAATATTTAATATACATGTGGTTTTAAGTTTCACGAATTTTGCGCACCAATCTTTGCATGACGATAAACACATCTTTGGAAAATTGAGGATTTTATTTTTAATGTCCTTCCACTGCGCCATGAGATGTCGCCCTTAGATTTTCCAACATTGTACCCATTGGTTATAAGTGGATCTTCAAGAAGAAGATCGTAGTTGATGGAAAGGTAGAGACCTATAAAGCAAGGCTAGTGGTTAAAGAGTATCGTCAAAGGCAAGGTGTTGACTATGATGAAACCTTATCACCCGTAGCCATGTTAAAATCCATCTGAATTCTGTTAGGTATTGCAACACACTATAATTATGAGATCTAGCATATGGACGTGAAAACCACGTTCCTCAATGGCAACGTCGAGGAGGAGGTGTATATGATACAACTTGAGGGATTCATGTCCAAGGACTGCCTAGATATGGTGTGTAGGTTGCTTAGGTCTATTTATGGACTTAAGCAAGCTTTCCAAAGTTGGAACATCAGATTTGATGAGGCAATCAGATCTTATGACTTCGTTAATAACAAAGATGAGCATTGTGTGTACAGGAAGGTAAGTGGGAGCGCTACCACCTTCTTGGTATTATATGTAGACAATGTCCTGATCATTGGGAATGATGTAGGAATGCTATCCACAGTAAAGACTTGGTTATCTAGACACTTCTCCATGAAGGACTTAGGGGAAGCATTCTATATCTTAGGGATTTGGATCTATAGAGATAGATCCAAGAGAATGCTTGGCTCGTCACTATCCAGGTACATAGACACCATTATCAAAAGGTTTGGCATGGAAAATTCCAAGAGATGTCCTATGCCGATGAGACATGGGATATGGCTTTATAGGAGTATGTCCCCAAAGACTCCTGAAGAAAGGGCGAACATAAATAGGATACCCTATACCTCAGCGATAGGGTTTATTATGTATATCATGCTATGTACCAAGCCTGATATAGCACATGCTTTGAGTGTCATGAGTAGGTATCAAGCGGACCAAGGCTTGGAGCACTAGAAAGCAGTAAAGTGTATCCTTAAGTATTTGAGAAGGACTAAGGATCTTTTGTTGGTATATGGAGGTAGTAGCCTCATGGTTAAAGGATAGACGAACTTGAGTTTCCAGTCCGATGTCAACGATAGCAAGTCAAATTCAAGGTATGTGTACACCCTGAATGGAGGAGCAATATGCTAAAAGAGTTCTAAGCAAGATACTACTACTGACTTGCCCATAGAGACAAAGTACATTGCTGCAGTAGAGGCAACAAAGGAGGGAGTCTATATGAAGAAATTCATCACAGATCTAGGAGTTGTGCCGGGTAATGAGGAGCAAATTCTCTTATATTACGACAACAACGGGACAATTGCTCAAATGAGGGAACTTGGGTCTCATCATAAGTGTTTTGAGGAGGTTTCAACTTATTAGAGAGATCGTGGCCCGAGGAGATGTAGCAATGGAAAAAGTTCCATCCGAATATAACATCACAGATCCACTAACAAAGCCATTGTCTTAGATTGTCTTTGAGCATCACAGGGGTCTAATGGGGATCAGACATATAGGTGATTGACTTTAGGTCAAGTGGGAGATTACTAGTCATAGGTGCCCTACAAGCTAATCATGTGAGTTATGGCACGTGTGACTTGACACGTAGTCATTTTGCTTGTTATTATTATTAAGTATTTTATCACTTTATATTGTTTATTACTAGAATATATTGTGATGTCTATGAATCTGTGTAATAAGAATCGGATCGTGATGAGATCACGATAATGAGACCGATTTGCCTTTAAACATAGATTCTAAATAATCTCAATCATAGGTTACTTGAGAGAGACATCGAGATAACCGAACAAACTAGTGTGTTGTATACCTGTCCATTTGATGGATGTAGTTGGTCTCATAACTACTCGTGTGGGGACACTAGGGATACAGTACAAGTGCTCATTGAGGAATGAGTTCACTGATTGATCCGCTTATGGAATGTTGGATGGTTAATGATGCCTTATTGTCAGACAACGATTTCATAGTCTCAATGGTGTATCTGATCCTTAGACTTGAGACACCAAGGTTGTCCTATATGAGTACTCTATTCTTTGATATCAGACTTATAGATTTGGATGTTCCAGATCTAGCACAACTGGTCATCAAGAGTGGTAGCCAACCTTACGAGAACTATTGAGTATCAATTGAGGATCATCCACTCTCAGTGTCATGAGAGGAATATCCCATATATTCTTCCTTAGACAAATCCTTGGCTAGGGTTATTCGAATTGAGAGATAAAGAGTTTTCCGGGAGAATCTGATTTGAGCGAGACTTGAGTAAAAACCATATGAGTTTGACAGCACCATGCTCAAGATATGGTCTCTATGATATTAGATGGATAAGGGAATATAGGTATATGGTAATTGAGGACAGACAAGTCTAATGGATTGAATTTCCCTGTATCGTCTAGGGACTACGGTGTAGTAGCCTAGTATGTCTGTAGTCGATGAGTCGAGTGAATTATTATAGAGATAATAATTCACAGAGCCAAAAGAAGTTCTGATAGGTATGACTCACGGCCAACTCGATATTGGGCCTAGAGGGTCACACATATATGGTAGGCGTTACAATGAGTAGAGGTTCAAATATGAGATATCCGTTGGAGCCCCTATCTTATTGGATATCCAATAAGCCCCTGAATTATTGGATCCTATGGATGAGATCCAATAAGAGCCAATGAGAGATTATTGGATAGAGATCCACTAATGTAAGAGGCTTGGGTAGTTGGATGGAGATCTAAAACCCAAAAAAGCATGATCCATTTGGGTTAAGTTGACAAGAAACCTCTATAAATAGGTGGGAACCAATGGTTCATCGGCCAGAGCCTTTTTGGGTTGCCTCTCCTATTCTCCTTCCCTTCTCTTTAGATAGCAGGCTTGGAGTTTTGAGGGGCATCGTCGCAGCCCTACTGTGTGGATCATCGCTAGAGAGGACTCTTATCTCCTTCACCCTCTCCTAGAGATCTGCAAGGATTCAAGGATATACGATATCCCTAGGTAACACAATCTTTAATATACACATGGTTCTAAATGAATCATACTTTTTTGGAATTAAAATTTTTATGATTCATAATGAATTGAGATATATTATACATGAATTGAGATCGTTTATGTGTTCTCTCATGACACCTTTTGCTATAGGAATGTCTTTATCAATATCATAATCTTGAATTCTCGATATTGATACTGAAAATTTTTATATAAATCAAGATCTTGTTTTTGAACTCCTATGTTTCTTTTTGTTATTTACTAAAAGGAAGATTTGTCAAGATAAATCATGTCATTTAGTATTTATGACTTAATCCTTCATGATCTTTGATATTTTATCTTTCATGATATGATTTTTATACAATTCCTTGTATTCATGAAATGTTTATCTCATCACCCAATTAATTTTTCTTAATATTCTTCATGTGATGATATGAAATTATGCATGAAATACTCATGAATTTATGTTGATGCATACAAATGAGAAGTTATGATCATGCGTGGTAAGATGTAATGTAATTTGACATTTTGATACCATCATGATTAGAATTATTTATGATTTAGAATGATGCATACAATAATATGATTTGTTACTAAAATGATGTATCATTAATACTTGAGTATCATGTATGATATGCCCATAGTGATGATTTATTTTTGGTATCATGCATGAAGTAAGGATGAAATGTAAGGTTTTGAAATTGTGCATGTTTTAATTTGAAACTATAATGACGTACAAATATATTGAAATAATATTGATACTTTACCTTTCTCATGATTTGAAAATTGTTATAAAGGGAAAAAGAATTACAAAATTGTTTTCTTCCCTTCTTTTTGACAATGACAAAGGGGGAGAAAGAACTAGCTTGCATATTCTAAAATGATGTAAAACTTGCTAGCTTGCTCATCTCAAAAGAAAAGCAAGAAGTGCTATCTTGCAAATCTTAAGAGAAACAATGTTTACTAAGTTACACATTTCAAGAAGATGCAAAAATATGCTACCTCGAACATCACCAAAAATTGCTATGTTGCCTATCTTAAGAAGCAAAAATACAAACTTGCAAAATTTACAATCTTGCACATCTTTAAAATTAATGATGATTTGGTGATTATCCATGTTGGAAAGTAATGAAAAAATTTGCTAGCTTGTATGTTGTAAAACTTGCATATCGTAAAAATTGCTAGCTTGTAATCTAAAGAGAAGCAAGAAGTTGCTAACTCAAGAAAAGCAAATATGCTAAACTCGCACATCTCTAAAAATTGCTAGCTTGCATGATGATAAAACTTGAGATTATGTTTATAATGTAATGATTTGAAACTTGCTAAATGCACTTCTCCTTTTTATTGATGACAAAGAGGGAGAAGTTATGATGACAATCATGCATTGAATGATGTATTTTTGATTATGCATGATTTTATGATGACATATTCATGATGAAATATTGCTTTGACTTGAATTCAAATTGAATTCAAGGTTCTATCAATATGGCACATTGATAGGGGGAGTTAAGGTTAACTCCGTTATCAATTGGTTGTCATCATCAAAAAGGGGGAGATTGTTGAATCTCGGAATTTGATGATGAAACCAATTGATAGTGTTTATGATTTGATTTGCAGTTTGAGTGACGTAGGAAGCTTCGATTAGGGAGAGACAACTAAAGCAGGAAGAATCATGTTGGGCTGGAGAAAAACATGTTAGAAGATTGGACGTCGCACCGAAAGATCGATCGACGTATCGATAGAAGGCTTCAGGCCATGGGTTTGGGCATCGGTCCAAGAAGAGTGGATATTGCACCAAGGAAATAAGAGTACCGAGGTCAACTAGTCGATTAGGCAATAGGTCACAAGAGAGGACGATGTGCCAAAAAATCAGACGAAGCGTCAATAAACCAATGACATGCCAAACAACATTTGATTAGATTAGGAATAATTATCTAGATCGAAGTGGATTTTAAGTGTGTAGGATTAACTACGATAGGAAGGCATAAAGCAAAATAAAGTCCTAGAGTCAAGAACGAGATTTTGTTGGGAGTTCGAGAGTTTGTTGGAAGTCCGAACGTTCGTTAGAAGTTCTACCGGAATTGACCGAGAAGTCTAGGAGCTTGCCCAAGAAGCTCATCGGAACTCGCCAAGAAGATCATCGTGAAGTCTAGGAGCTTACCAGGAGTCCGCTGGACCATTGTCGAGAGATCATCGAAAGTTCGCCAGAAGATCGCAAGAAGCTCAGCGGAAAAAACCTAGACTTACGGACTTAATTAGCTTAGTGTATGCCTTAAAATTTGTAGTTAGCACATAATTAGGTTGGAATTGGGCCAACTGAATTAGGGGCCAATTGGGCCAAGTTTGGGCTGTGTTGGGCCAAGTGAAAGGCTCAAATAGTAAACCAACAAGTGGCACCATTATGGCACAATCTCCGAGACTATGTCAAGCGGTGGTACCACCAGACTGGGTGGTGGCACCGTCTAGTGGTAGGGTGTCAGGTGGTGGTATCGAGTTGCACCACCTAGTCTGGTAGTACTATCGCTTGATAGTTTCGAGCTTTGGTGGTACCACCACCCAGGCTTCTTGGAGACTGAGCCTTGGGCGGTTCCACCGCCCCAATCTGGCGGTGCCAATGCTAGACAGGGTTCGACAACCTGTTTGGGCCTTGAATCCGGCCCAAACCAGTCCAATTACGGGCCTAATTGGCCCTTAACATGTTTAATAGGATTACCTCCTAAACCTAACCCTAATTATATGCTAACTTTGATTTTTAAGGTATACACTAAACAAAACAAGTCTGGTAAGTCTAGGTTTCTTTCGGCGATCTTTCGGCGCACTTCCGATGTTCTCTCGACAATCTTCTAGTGGACTCCCGGTAAGCTCTTGGACTTCACAATGATCTTCTTGGCAAGTTCCAACGAGCTTCTTTGGCAAGCTCCTGGACTTCTCGGCCAATTCCGACGGCACTCCGATGAACCTCCGGACTCCCGACGAACTCTTGAACTCCCAACGAATTCTCGATCTTGACTCTAGCACTTCATTTTGCTTTATGTCTTGATTGCTATCATAGTTAATCCTACACACTTTTCTCAACATATAGATTAGATCAAACAATTTACCAATTGATTTCATCATCAAAATCTAAGATTAAACAGGAATCGGATCGTAATGAGATCACGATAATGAGACTGATTCGCCTTTAAACATAGATCCTAAATAATCCTGGTTATAGGTTACTTGAGAGGGATATCGAGATAATCAGATAGATTATTGTGCTATATACACATCTATATGATAGATGCAGCGGGTCTCACAGCTACTCGTGTGGGGACACTATGGATACAGTATATGTGCTCATTAGAGAATGAGTTCACTGATTGATCCGCTCACGGAATGTTGGATGGTTGATGATGCCTTATTGTCAAACAGCGATTTCGTCATCCCAATGGTGTATCTAGTCCTTAGACTTGAGACACCAAGAATGTTCTGTATGAGTACTCCACTCTTTGATACCGGACTTATAGGTCTGGAGATTCCAAATCTAGCACAATCGGTCATAGGGAATGGTAGCCAACCTTATGAGGGCTATTGAATGTCAAAAGATGATCATCTACTCTCGGTGTTATCAAAGGAATATCCAATGTGTTATTTATCAAACAAATCCCTGGCCAGGGTCATTCAGGTTGAGAGAGAAAGAGTTCTCTGGTAGAATCCGATTAGAGCGAGACTCGAGTAGAAACTGTATAGGCCTGATAGTACCTTGCGCGGTATATGGTCTTTGAGGTATTAGATGGATGAGGGACTATAGATACATGGTAACTGAGGACATATAAATCCAATGGATTGGATTCTCCTGTATCATCTAGGGATTGCGACGTAGTAACCTAGTACATCCGTAGTCGATAAGTCGAGTGAATTATTATGAAGATAATAGTTCACTGAGCTAGAAGGGGTTCTAATAGGTGTGACTCATGACCAGCTCGATATTGGGCCTAAAGGGTCACATACATGGCAGGTATTATGACGAGTAGAGGTTCGAATATGAGATATCCGTTGGAGCCCCTATCTTATTGGATATTCAATAAGCCCCTGAATTATTGGATCTTATGGATGAGATCCAATAAGAGCTAACAAGAGATTATTGGGTAGAGACCCACTAATCTAAGAGGCTTGAGTAGTTGGATGGAGATCTAGTGCCCAATATGATAGGATCCTTTAGGGTTAAGTTGACATGGAGCCTCTATAAATAGGAGGGAACCAAAGACCCATAGACTAGAGGTTCTTTTTGGCTACCTCCTCCTATTCTCCTCTCTCCCTCTCCTCTTCATACTACAAACCCTATTTGGGGTGTATGGATAACAAAAAGGGGTAGCCCGTTCTTGATTGCGTGGTGCGCACGACGAAAAGTTTTGGGCAGCGATTTGAGGAGCATCTTCACATCCCCTATCATGTGGATCACCGCTAAAGAGGAGGATAGTTGACCTAATTCATCCTCGCCCAAAGATCTATAGGTTTTCAGGGATATACGATCTCCCTATGTAATTCTCTTACGCATAGTTTTTCGGTTTCATTTGTTTTTGCGCACTAACTTTTGCATGAAGATGAAACCTTCTTTTCTGCAAGAATTCTAGGATTTTATTTTTCTATTCTTCCACTACACATGTGATGTCACCCTAGATTTTCTAATAGTGGTATCAGAGCCAAGTTGCTCATGCAAAAGATTGGCTTTTAAACTGCGTGTGTTGTGTTCAATCGCATTGAAATTATTTTGCGCGATTGCTGTAATTTTTTTATTGTAGTTTTCAAATCTAAACTGTAACTTTTTCTAACTGTTAAGAGATGTTTTAGATAGGGCTTTTGATGTCAAATTTGTTGACACAAAAGGGCAGCAACTATTGCTACCCCTTGGATTGGCCGAAGGCTGCTTGCAGCCTTGGCCAAGAGCTCCAATTTACTATTCTCGGCCTAGCCAAAAGTAGCAGGAATAAGAGCAGCATGGTTGCCCTCAACCTACTGCTTGGCAGCCCCTGCAGCCAGGTTTCCTGGCTGCAAGGGACACCCTTGGCGGTAGGGGTTGCCCAAGCGACTAGGAGTTCTAGCTACATGGGGCACCTGGAGCCCATGGTAGCCCTGCAGCCATAGTTTCCTTGCTACAAGGGACTCCTTAGTGGCCAGTGTTTCCTAGCCACGCAAGGTAGTCCAATGGCCTATAATTCCTGATTTTCGGGGAGTCTCTATATGGTAAGATTTCGTTACTTAAGAAGGAACTACCTGTCATGTGGGGAACCTGCTATGTGGGGCACCTTATAGTAGGGTTCCCAAAATATTACATATAATTAATTAAAATATATTAATTAATTATTATTATCTAGTAGTCCTACATGGTGATATGTACATGTGATGTGTGTGTACATGTGATGTGATTATTATTATTATTGGAGCCTGTAAGCCTTCAATTAATTTTTCATTTATTGTCGGGCCTGCATGCTTGTGATTAAATTGTAATTACATAAGAAGGCACAATAGGAGTGTGGAAGTGAGAGCGGAACTCATGAGGCCGAGACGGACGATCGAAACACATAAAGATGCACCAAGATGCTAACGGAACCTTTTGGGAAATCTTGGGGATGACATCACATGCGCAGCAGAAGAACATAAAACAAAATCTCCAAATTTTCAAATATATGTTCGTCGTCGTGCAAAGATTGGTGCGCAAAATTCATGAAACTTAAAACTGCATATAAGATAGATTATTGTGTTACCTAGGGAGATCGTATATCCCTGAATTCTTGCAGATCTGTAAGAGTAGATAAAGGAGGTCAAGCGTCCTCCTCTCTAGCGGTGATCCACACAGCAAGGCTGCAACGATGCTCCTCAAATCTCTAGGCCTGCTATTTGAGAAGGAGAAGGGGAGAGGAGAATATGATGTGGCTACTAAGAAGCTTCAGCCTATAGGCCTTTAATTCTCTCCTATTTATAGAGGCCCCTAGTTAACCCTAATGGATCCTGTCCTATTGGGTATTGGATCTCCATCCAATTACACAAGCCTCTTAGATTAGTGGGTCTCTACCCAATAATCTCTTATTGGATCTCATCCATGGGATCCAATAATTCATTGACTTATTTGATATCAAATAAGATAGGGGCTCCAGCGGATATCTCATATCCGAACCTTTACTCGTCGCAACACCTACCATATGTGTGTGACCCTCTAGGCCTAATATCAAGCTGGCCATAAGTCATACCTATCAAAACTCCTTCTGACTTAGTGAATTATTATCTTCATAATAATTCACTCGACTCATGACTACAGACGTACTAGGCCACTACGCCGTAGTCCCCAGACGATACATGGGAATCCAATCCTTTGAACCTATCTGTCCTCAATTACTATGTACCTATAGTCTCTCAACCATCTAATATCCCAAAGATCATATATCGGGCATGGTGTTGTCAAGCCTATATGATTTCTCCTCGAGTCTCGCTCTAATCAGATTCTCCCGGAGAACTCTTTCTATCTCAATCTGAATGACCTTGGTCAAGGATTTGTTTGAGTAAGAATACACATGATATTCCTCTCATGATACCGAGAGCGGATAATCCTCTATCAACACTCAATAGCCCTCGTAAGGTTGATTGTCATTCCCAATAACTAGTTGTATTAGATCTGGAACTTCCAAACCTATAAGTCTAGTATCAAAAAGTGGAGTACTCATACAGGGCATCCTTGGTGTCTCAAGTCTAAGGACCAGATACAATACTAGGACTACGAAATCACTGTCTAACAATAAGGCATCATCAACCATCCAGTATTCAGTGAGCACATCAATTAGTGAACTCATTCTCTAATAAGCACCTGCATTGTATCCTTAGTGTCCCCACACGAACAACTGTGAGACCAACTGCCTCCATCATATAGACGAGTATACAGCACACTAGTCTGTCCGGTTATCTCGATGTCCCTCTCGAGTAACCTATGACTAGGATTATTTAGGGTCTGTGTTTAAAGGCGAATCGATCTTATTATTATGATCTCATTACGATCCAATTCCCATTGCACAGATCCATGAACATTACAATATATATGCATATATGCAACAAGCATTATAAAGTGATAAAAATGTCAAAATATAATAAGCAAAAAAAATGCACATGCTATCACTTATGTAATTGGCTTGTAGGGCACCTATGATTAGTAATCTCCCACTTAACCTAAAGCCAATCACTTATGTGTCTGATCCCCATCAGACTCCTGTGACGCTCAAAGATAATCTAATTCAACTACTTTGTTAGTGGATCTGCAATATTATCTTCGGATAGAACTCTTTCCTCTATTACATCTCCTCAGGCCACGATCTCTCTAATAAGCTGAAATATACTCAAAACACTTATAATGAGACCCAAGTTCCCTCAATTGAGCAATCGCCCTATTATTGTCGCAATATAAGGAATCGACTCTTCACTGCTTGGCTCGACTCCTAGATCTATAATGAACTTCTTCATCCATATTTCCTCCTTTGCTGCCACTACTACAGCAATATACTCCACCTCTGTGGTCGAGTCAACAGTAGTATCTTGCTTGGAACTCTTTCCAACATACTACTCCTCCATTCAGGGTATACATATACCCCGAATTTAACTTGTTATCATCGACATCTGACTCAAAACTCGAGTCTGTGTAGCCTTCAACCCTAAGACTATTACCGTCATATACCAGTAAAAGATCCTTAGGCCTTCTCAAGTACTTAAGGATACACTTTACTACTTTCCAATGCTCTAAGCCTAGATCTGCCTAATACTTGCTCGTGACACTCAAAGCAAGCACTATATCAAGCCTGGTATATAGCATGGCATACATGATAGACCCTATCGTTGAGGCATAGGGTATCCTATCCATGTTCGTAATTTCTTCATGAGTATTTGGGGACATACTCCTAGAAAGTGATATCTCTTGTCTCATCAGTATGAGACCTCTCTTGGAATTTTTCATGTCAAACCTTTTGACAATGGTGTCTATGTACCTAGATTGGGACAAGCCAAGCATCCTCTTGGATCTATCTCTATAGATCCGAATCCCCAAGAAATATGATGCTTCCCCTAAGTCCTTCATAGAGAAGTGTCTAAATAATCAAGACATAGGATGCTTCCCCAAAGTCCTTCAATAGTTTCCTCCTCTTCCTCCCTACTATGGAGAGCATTTCTACATCATTCTCAATGATCAGGATGTTATCCACATATAACACCAAGAAGGTGATAGCGCTCCTACTTACCTTCCTGTACACACAAGACTAATCTTTATTCTTAACGAAGTTATAAGATCTGATTGCCTCATCAAATCTTATGTTCCAACTTCGGGAAGCTTGCTTTAGTCCATAAATGGACCTAAGCAACCTACATACCTTATTTGGGCAGTCCTTGGACACGAATCCCTCAAGTTGTGTCATATACACCTCCTCCTCGAGGTTGCCATTGAAGAATGCGATTTTCACGTCCAATCTCGCTCAACTCTATCATGCTCCTATTGTTTCTAACAAGAATGTATTCCGTCTCAAAGAACACTACTCTCTTGGCTACAAAGATCTTTTGGTCCTCGGGATGATAGAAATAATACCCACAAGTTTCCTTGGGTATCCAACGAACTTGTACTGCTCCGTCCTCGATTCTAACTTATTGGGGTTATGTCTTTTAACATGGGCAGGATAGCCCCAAATCTTAACAACATTAAGATTGAACTTTTTCCTTTTTTATATCTCAATCCGTCATATACATGACTCAATGATCATGAAAATGTACAAATATTCCAGCTTGCCGACTATTCCTTATATGATATTACTGGTGCACGTTTTATTTCCTGTTCTTACATTAATCCAAAAGTTCTCACACCATAATTTTTTGAGCAAACTTGACTATCTTCTACAGTGAAATCTAACACTATCATTCCGGTAGTAAAAGGATCCCATTATGTACAGTAGGATTTCAAGTAAAGGCCTTCACAATTGGTAGTGCCAGGTATGTGATTTACAAATCAAATAACCTCGTTGCATCATATCAAACAGACACCGACTTTCTTGCATCATCCTCAGAGTGCACGCATATCTCATTTGTTCCATTATTAATCCAAGTAATCTATTGTTCATCAAGAAATATAGTCACTCATATCCATCTAAACGATTGCTGACAAAGTAACTGATAGATGCAACAAGCCAGTGATAACAAATTTTTTGTTCTTTACATCAAAATAGTGTAACTCAAACAATTCATAAGCATAAATACTTTCCCATCTACTTAAAAGTAACTTTACTTTTGAAAGTAAAGCCATAAACCGAGATACATATTTCAATCTATCTCACCCTTCGTTCCCCATGTTTTAGTTGATCGATTATCAATCACGGATCATAAACATCATCCAACTAAAGGAAATGATTAATGTAAGAGCTAGAATTTTGGTAATCCACCTGACCTGGATCTTGCAAACATACTCCTTTTGGAATCTCTCAACCTGGCCATGATGCTGATCCACAAAGAGGAACCTCCGGATCCCGTTCTTGAGGAGGTTCCGCGAATGCAAGCTAGGGAGACGGCGGCCAGGGAGGCCTCTGACACGAGGACGCACAGCTCGAACTGCTGCACCTCGTACTCACCGCAGCCCGGCCGCGAGCACCGGGAGAGGCAGATGGCGGCGGAGGGGACGGCGACGCCGAGGAGGAGGAACGCGACGCAGGAGGCGGCGAGGCGGGCGCGGGAGGAGGAGTCAGGGAAGCCGAGCAGGGAGAGGAAGCCCTCGAGGCAGTGGAGGGCGGCGTCGAGGTCCTTCTCCCCGCTGCCGTTGCCCGCCACCAGCGGCGCCTCGGCGTCGCCACCGTCCATGTGGTGGGATCAGGAACTACTTCAAAATCCAACACACAGCGGCGGAGCAGCGGGAGAGGGAGTGCCTGGGTGGGGCCTTTATCGTCGGCTCCCAGTCCTTCGTCCCCCGACTCCAGTCATGACTTGAGCTACGAGAGCCGGGGAGGTTGACACCAAACCTGTGTGTAACTTTACTTTTGAAAGTAAAGCCATAAACCGAGATACATATTTCAATCTATCTCACCCTTCGTTCCCCATGTTTTAGTTGATCGATTATCAATCACGGATCATAAACATCATCCAACTAAAGGAAATGATTAATGTAAGAGCTAGAATTTTGGTAATCCACCTGACCTGGATCTTGCAAACATACTCCTTTTGGAATCTCTCAACCTGGCCATGATGCTGATCCACAAAGAGGAACCTCCGGATCCCGTTCTTGAGGAGGTTCCGCGAATGCAAGCTAGGGAGACGGCGGCCAGGGAGGCCTCTGACACGAGGACGCACAGCTCGAACTGCTGCACCTCGTACTCACCGCAGCCCGGCCGCGAGCACCGGGAGAGGCAGATGGCGGCGGAGGGGACGGCGACGCCGAGGAGGAGGAACGCGACGCAGGAGGCGGCGAGGCGGGCGCGGGAGGAGGAGTCAGGGAAGCCGAGCAGGGAGAGGAAGCCCTCGAGGCAGTGGAGGGCGGCGTCGAGGTCCTTCTCCCCGCTGCCGTTGCCCGCCACCAGCGGCGCCTCGGCGTCGCCACCGTCCATGTGGTGGGATCAGGAACTACTTCAAAATCCAACACACAGCGGCGGAGCAGCGGGAGAGGGAGTGCCTGGGTGGGGCCTTTATCGTCGGCTCCCAGTCCTTCGTCCCCCGACTCCAGTCATGACTTGAGCTACGAGAGCCGGGGAGGTTGACACCAAACCTGTGTTACTGCCGGGATGTGCGCCACCTGTTGTCCGGGTCACAAGAGTAGACCTATTTCGAGGCAAGCGTCGTCCGCCTGTCGATTGGTTAGCGTGAAGCGTGAGAGACAGGTGCGGAGGGATTGTGATTAGGCGTATATAAAAATCTATAGAAATAATAAATTACAAAATTAATGAATTTTTATATTTATTCTTATATATTTAACTTTAATATATGTTATTACAAAGTACAAACATCAAAATTTTCCATCTAATTGCACCCACAAACACATTTTATTTTCTTATATTATTCTCATGACAAACACATAAAAAGGAAGAAGAAAGGATGAAGCTGACGGCAACTCTAAAAATAATTGCATATAATACCAAATTAAATCTTAAAGTGCAAGATTTGAGGCCTTCCACTCTTTGAATGGAGATGATGTCAGATTTCACAAGAACAATAATTAAAATTTACCTGAAATAATTCACTCAAAATAATGCACAAAATTAAATAGAATCACTCTTTTAGATTCAACAAATCGATGCATATTATTTTATTATTGGAGAGAGAGAGAAAAAAAAAGGCCCAATCCATGGTTGGAGAAATTCGATGGATGAAATCTTTATCCCTATTTATTCTTTTACTTTTTCAAATATACCACTCATAAATTCAACATATTGATATATAATGTTAATTTTGCTTGTAACCTTAAAAGCATTCGTCACACTGCATGCTTCATTAATTGTGGGCAGCATCATTAACATAATTATATTAGGAAGTATGATGGTGAAGATAAAAGGCTTCTTTTTATTTTCATGTTTCGCCTTTATTCTTCTTTTGTCTCACGTGTTATGTTGTAGTTTGTATGGTATATCTCAAGAATAAGATGAGTAGGTCAACGAAATTCATCATGGACCACATTATGTCTAACAGTGTACAATTCTTCTTTTCAGATACACCATTGAGTTGAGATGTATAAGGAGGTGTCCATTGAGATAGAATCCCATGGTCCTTGAGGAGTTGGGTAAACTTTGTACTCAAGTACTCACCTCCTCCATCTGATCGAAGAGTCTTGATACTTTTTCCAGTCTGGTTCTCCACTTCATTCTTATACTCTTTGAATTTCTCAAAAGCCTCAGACTTGTACTTCATTAAGTACACATGTCCATATCTTGAGAAATCATCAGTAAATGTAATAAAATAGGAGTAACCACCAATGGCATGAGTTGACATAGGTCCACATATATCACTATGTATGAGTTCCAATAGCTTAGTGGCTCTCTCTTTAGTTCCACTAAAAGGAGAGTTTGTCAGTTTTTTACAAAAGAAAGGCTTGCAAGTTGGATATGACTCATAGTCGAATGGATCTAGATATCCATTCTTTAGCAAATTTTGAATCCTTTCCTTATAGATGTGACCTAGCCTACAATGCCATAGGTATACATTGTTCACCTCATCTCATTTCCTTTTAGATACATTTACATTCATGATATGTGAGGCAGTATCTAGCATAAATAAACTATTATGCAATGTTCCTCTCGTGATGATCTCATCATCTAATAATATTGAACAACCATTGTTCTAAAAAACTAATTTATATCCACTGACTATCAAACATGAAATGAAAATAATGTTTTTGATAATAGAAGGAACAAAATAGCATGCATCCAATGCAATAATAGCTCCACCAAGCATATGTAGGGCGACCTCGCCAATAGCTACTACAGCAACTTTTACTCCATTGGCCATCTTAAGGTTTATCTCGCCTCTCGCCAATCTCCTAAGTTTTGCCGAAACCTACAATGAATTGCAAATATGATAAGCACTACAGGTATCCAATACCCATTTGTTATCATTAGAGTCTGACAAATGGAGACTGATCATAAATGTACCTAAAGCTTCTCTAAGCTTCTGTTTCGCCCTCTCTACAAGGTACTCTTTGCAGTTCCACTTCTAATGCTCATCTTTGTCATAGTAGAAGCACTAGCCTTTGTCTTTTATTGGGTCTTTCTTCGCAACCTTTGCTTTACCCAGTCTACCCTTACCCTTGCCCTTCTTAAGAGACTTTTTTGCTTTCCTTTTCTTTATGGTCTCACCATCGTAAAGAACTGGCTTCTCTTCTGCCTCCCTCAATATATTGAGGAGCTGAGAGAGAGTCACCTCAAGCTTGTTCATATTAAAATTCATTATGAACTGTGAAAAGGAATATGGTAGGGATTGAAATATAAGATCCACACACAGGTTATCCTCTAGGATCATTCCTAGACCTTTGAGTTTTTCTATCCACTTAATCATCTTTAGGACATGGTTTTGAACTAGTGTCCCCTCAGTCATCCTAACGTGGAAGAGGATCTTGGATATCTCATATCGTTGAGTCCTTCCCTATTCCTCAAATAGTTTGCGAAGATGTAGGAGAATGAATCTAGCATCCATCTTTTCATGCTATCTTTACAACTCAAGAGTCATGGAGCCCACCATGTAACACTAAGCAAAAGTGGAGTCAATAATGTACTTCACATAGCGAGTGATCTCATCCTCGCTTGCCCCTTCCTCGGGTGTAGGCATCACTATATTAAGGATATACGTGATTTTCTCCGCTGTGAGAACAATTCTCATGTTGTAAAGCCAATCTATATAATTCAGACCAGTAAGGCGATTGACATTAAGTATGCCACGTAAGAGATTTGAAAGCGACATTTTTTGAAAATAAAGATGTAGTAGAAATAAATAACATGTAGATTTTATAAAAATAAACAATCAAGATATGGTCTACTATCTTAATATACTCCCACTATTTTACTGGCGAGTCACGTAACACCCTCGCACATAAAACGGAAGTCTCTGACAGACTTCTAGTGGGGATCGAGATCCAATCAGCGTCATAACGTAACCTCGAGGGACTCGACCAATCACACTAAACCTAAAAGGTAGGCAACTCTTGCCGATGACAACTATTGAGAAATATTGAGGGCGACATCACATGCGCAGCGGAAGAATAAGAAAACAAAATTCCCTATTCCCAAAGAGATGTTCGTCGTCATACGAAGATTGGTGCACAAAATCCGTGAAATAAACTGCGTATAGAATATATTATGTTACCTAGGGAGATCGTATATCCTTGTTTCCTTGCAGATCTTTAGGAGAGGGTGAAGGAGGTCAAGCGTCCTCCTCTCTAGTGGTGATCCACATAGCAGGGCTGCGACGACGCTCCTCAAAACTTCAGGCATGCTCTAAGGTGGAGAGGGGGAGGAGAATAGGAGAGGTAAACAAAGGCTCTAGCCTATGAGGCTCTGAATCCCTCCTATTTATAAAGGTCCCTTGTCAAACCCTAATGGATCCTCCCCTAGTGGGTATTGGATCTGCATCCAATTACCTAAGCTCTTTTAGATTAGTGGATCTCTATCCAATAATCTCTCATGGGCTCTTATTGAATCTCATCCATGGGATCCAATAATTCAATGGCTTATTGGATATCCAATAAGACAAGGGCTCCGACGGATATCTCATATCCGAACCTCTACTCATCGTAATGCCTACCATATGTGTGTGACCCTCTAGGCCCAATATCGAGCTGACTATGAGTCATACTTGTCAGAACTCCTTCTAACTTAGTAAATTATTATCTTTGTAATAATTCACTCGACTCATCGACTACGGACATACTAGGCCACTACACCATAGTCCCCAAACGATACAGGGGAATCAAATCCATTAGACCTGTCTGTCCTCAGTTACCATGTACCTATAGTCCCTCATCAATCTAATATCCCAGAGACCGTATATTGAGCATGGTGCTGTCAGACCTATACGGTTTTGCCTCGAGTCTCGCTCTAATCGGATTCTCCCGGAGAACTCTTTCTCTCTCAACTTGAATGACCTTGGCTAGGGATTTGTCTAAGCAATAACACATGGGATATTCCTCTCATGACTCCAAGAGTGGATGATCCTCTATCGACACTCAATAGCCCTCGTAAGGTCAACTGTCACTCCCAATGACCAGCTGTACTAGATCTGGGACAGCTAAACCTATAAGTCTGGTATCAAAGAGTGGAGCACTCATACAAGACACCCTTGGTGTCTAAAGTCTAAGGACCAGATATACCATTATGACTATGGAATTGCTGTCTAACAATAAGGCATCATCAACCATCCAGCATTCCGTAAGCGGATCAATCAGTGAACTCATTCCCCAATGAGCACCTGTACTGTATCCCTAGTGTCCCCACACGAACAGCTATGAGACCAGTTGCATCCATCATATGGACGAGTATACAACACACCAGTCTATCCGGTTATTACGATGTCCCTCTCGAAGAACCTATGACCGGGATTATTTATGATCTGTGTTTAAAGGTGAATCGATCTCATTATTGTGATCTCATCACGATCCGATTCCCATTGCACAAATC
>LVTN01002034.1:34964-45085 GCA_001649415.1 Musa itinerans | reverse complement strand
TTGGAATTCTGCAATGTATCTTTCGTCATAGAGATGAAAACTTTGCGACGAAAAGTTTATGCAGCAATTTTAGAACAAATTTTTTTTTTTGGATTTTGGAATAAGGATAACTAAATTACAGCAGCAGTAAGGTAGGAAACCAAAACCTGTTGCAATTCACGGGGAGATCAAAGGATGATCTATGGTGGTGGAGATGACGACGGAATTTGGCAACGATCTTTTAAGCAATTGTGGAAATTGCTTTGGGTGGCTGTGGAGGGCTGATGGATGGCTGTCGAAGGGCAGCGAGATGCCAAGAACGCTGCTCTGATACCAGGTGTTAGAACCCTAGCAGATTCTAAACTTGGGGTTGATCTCTTTAGGAGATCGGCCTCTTTGGAACTCTATAGGGGTTCCTCCCTCCAAGTTGCTGCTCAAAGGCTGCAGAAAAGATTCATCTATTGCTTGTCAAAAGAGGAGGAATACATAGCTATTTATAGGGCTTTTAAACCCTAACTCCTAATAGGACTCCTACTCAAGACTCTTACTTCTAACCAACTCTTAATATGACTCCTACTCAAGACTCCTATTCCCTTACAACTCCTAATTCTTCTCTAAGAAACAACCTCCTAATCCTAGCCGGCCTCTTCGCCACTTTAATAGGGGTCGGTTTAGGTAGGTTTTACATGAATGTCCCTCTCAATTAGGACTCTCCTAGCTCAATTAGGACTCTCCTAGCTAGAGTCCTAACACTTGAGCTCAAGATCAGTCACTCGGCCCACAAGTCCAATCCTCGCTCGAGTCGCTCCAGATCGGTTCCCGACTTGTGACTCGCCGGTAATAAACCTGAGCTCAAGATCAGTCATTCGACCCACAAGTCCAATCCTCGCCCGAGTCGCTCCAGATCGGTTCCCGACTTGCGACTCTCCGGCACCAAACTTGAGCTCGAGATCAATCACTCGGCCCATAGGTCCAATCCTCGCTCGAGTCGCTCCAGATCAGTTCCTGACTTATGACTCGCCGGCACCAGACTTGAGCCCGAGATCAGTCACTCAGCCCACAGGTCCAATCTTTGCCCGAGTCGCTCTAGATCGGTTCCTGACTTGTGACTCGTCGGCACCAAACCTGAGCTCGAAATCAGTCACTCGGCCCACAGGTCCAATCCTCGCCCGAGTCGCTCCAGATTGGTTCCCGACTTGCGATTCGTCGGCACCAAACCTAAGCTCAAGATCAGTCACTCGGTCCACAGGTCCAATCCTCGCCCGAGTCACTCTAGATCGGTTCGCGACTTGCGACTCGCCGGCACCAAACCTGAGCCCAAGATCAGTCACTCGACCCACAGGTCTCATCCTTGCCCGGGTCGCTCCAAATCGATTCTCAACTTGTGACTCGCCAGCACCAAAACTGAGTCCGCGATCAGCCATCCGGCCCATAAGATGCCACCCCCGAACTGCCTCACAAATAATCAACACAACCGCGGCAATCCAACCCAAGCGCGCCTCCCGCCTTCTCAAGGACCCCACGGCATGCCTCGATGTGGGGGGAGAATTGATAAGGTATATTTTGGGTACAGGCCATATCACGATCGATGCCACGCCACGCCCCAACCAAGTCAGCAAGAGGAGCACCCCCACGCACCGAGCCAGAGACCATACCAAGACACTGCTCGGTATGTCCCATCCCGGTAAGCCCGGGACGACGCCGTTCCACGCATCCCGGGATGACGACTGCACAAAGGTATCATCTCACCTCTCGGGGATCGGCTGTCACGCTAAACCCGCATACAGTCGACCCTTGTATATTATAAAAGCCCCTGGCCGACATCCGGCCCAGGGGAGGAGAAAAAAAAGAAAAAAACCCCACACTAACTTACTTGTCGAGGGGCCACAGTCGGTAACCACCCGACGGGTTCTTTTGTGCAGGAGAACGGCTATCCCCAAAGCAAGATCATCTCGATCAAGAGAGATCGTCTCCCCCCGACACACCGACCAGCATCCCGACGGAGAAACATCGACCAACGTCTTGAACCAGATCAGACGACCGAAGACTCCTTACATCGACCAATGAACCAAACCATGCTGACTCATCAGCCACGGTGCATCTATTTACCAACAGCTTACATATTTCCAAGAGAACTAAAGACTTACACTTTTTTTCATTTTGTTTATGACAAGGGGAGAGAAGTTATGATGATTTAAAATTTTAATATTTTAGAATCATGAATGTTATGATGTACCTTGATGATTTGAAATTATGCATGCAATACTCATGATGATTTTATGATAATGATAATATGCATATGAAGTAAGTAATGATTATTTTGATATGATGTGTTGCATATGATCACTATGATTTCTTATTAAAATGTTTCAATTGGGATTCAAAGATATTATGATTAGAAGGTTATCATTTTCTGAATTCAAATTTATTTCAATATGGCATATAGATAGGAGGAGTTTAGTTAAAACTTCATCATCAATTAGTTGTTATCATAAAAAAGGGAGAGATTGTTGAATCTTAGATTTTAATGACGAAATCAATTGATGAGTTTATGATCTAATAAGTGTTTGAGATAAGTGTTTGATGAGTAGATTGTGTTGGAGATCGGGCATCGGGCCAGAAGAATCAGGTATTACACCAAGATCGGATATTACGAGAGGTCAACATACCAATGGATCGACCAATACGTCGAATGAAAGCACGACACGCCAAGAGTTCGGATGAAGCGCTGGATAAACCAATGACATGCCGGACAACATAGGATTTATGTTTATAATTGTTTGTGTCTTGATCGAAGTAGTTTAGGCTATAATTGAGTTGATTTTGGTTATAATCATGTTAACTTAATTAAGGGCCCATTGGACCTAAATCAAGGCTAAATTGGGCCTATTAGAAGTCTAATTCAATAACTTGAAGTTGGGTCAAGCGATGGCACCACCAAACCTAAGCGATGGAATCGCCTATGAGCTAGAAAGTACGATGTGTACATTTCCGAAAAATCCAACAGTAATACCGCTAGTGTCAAGCAATGGTACCACCCAAACTGATGGTGGTACCGCCCAGACTAGCAGTGGTACCACTAGAACATATAATCTTCTAGGCTATGTCAAGCGATAGTACCGCCCAAGCAAGCGATGGTACCACCCAACACTAGCGGTAGTACCGTCAGTACCCCAAAAACTCGAGGATAAGACTTTTTGACCCTATTTTTAAAGTCATTTAGGGCTTAATAAATATCCCACTCATTCTTACTTGAGATGACAAGAAAAGAGCACGAAAAACTTATGATTCTAAGTGTGAAAACTCTGTTTACATGATTGAGTTCATTTGTCCTCAATCTTCTAAGTCATTCTAAATAAGGTGTGAGGATTACTTGTAAAAGAAAGTTATAAAGGTTCTCTCCTAAACCTGTCAAAATGAGAAAAAGGTTGCAACAAGAATAGTTTATCTTCGCTTGTTGAAAAGAAGATCGTTAGTGAAAGTCGGTGGCCTCGATTAAAGAGGAATCAGGAGTTGACATCGGTCACAATGACTAAACCACTATAAATTCGATGTGTATTTTTTTTTATGCTCTTCATTGCTATTGCTTACTGATTTAATTGCTTACTACACTTACTCATATTCTAAGTTAAATATATTTTCGATACCGATTTCATTGAACAAATTTTCGTATCGTTTCTCCGTTTCAAATGCACTAATTCATCCTCCTAGTGTTTTTACGATCCTAATAGTAAGTTGAATATGATTAATGATACCTTTATATTTCTCCTCTAAGGCTATTTAGGTCCTTTGTTGTAGCTTGGCTAGGCTATGATATTAGACTTAGCCAGGTTCTAAACTATCCCGATGCCCATTCTCTCTTTCTTCTCCAGCGATATAGCCTCACTGCCTTAGGTTAGTTAGACTGTGTCCCTTCATGTTCCCCAACGATGCCCTGATCAAAACCGCCTCACTAGGCTCATAGAGTAGTGTCTTGCAACGTCAACTCTTGCGCTAGAACCACTTCACCCGTCACCTCGTCAAATTTATCTGCCTCCCTTCTTGGTTGAGCTAGACCATCTCCAATCGCCCCAATAGAGGATGAGATAGGCTGCTAAGAAGGGCCTAATCCAATATTATTATGCTGCAACCCTCGTTTGGACCCACCCGGCTTCCCAGGAACCTTTCGTTGATTTCGTGCTTGTATTCACACTCATGGCCCGTATAATTAATTATTTGTCGTCCTTGTTCAAAATCACTTGTGAGACAACTGAACTCTCCCTTTGAGCTACCGCTGAAGCCTTGGACGATGACCCTATAAGAGTAAATCTTGGTCTAGTGGCCAACCATCCCACAATTGAAACAAAGTAATGGAATAATATTTTCATATGCTACCGATTGGAAAAACTTAGTAGTTTCCCATCTTGATCCAAACTCCTTGAGAGAGTGGCTTAGAGAAATCCTTGAGAACACTTTTTCCTCTTCCCTGATAGCATGATTTCATCCACTTTCAATGGCTTGCCTAACAAAGCAGCAATTTGGACAATAATGTTAGGCTGTAAGTATTCCCTACCAAGTGCACCCAGGCCGGAGCCCAAGTAAAATGCTCTAATAAAGGTTGAAAGTTCTCCTTCCAAGACAGGAGGATTAATGCCAACACATGTTCAAGATCATCCAGCAGCAAAAACTTGAAACAATAGAACCCCCCCCCCCCCCCCCCCACTAGGTCCATCACCATCAATCCTATAAGCAAGCACATTCCACAATTTGGGCAGCATACCTCGGTGGATCTCAAGCATAAACTTCTCATATAGGCTTGAACACCATTTGCTTCTCGCTGCCGCAAGTTCTCCCCGTCTTAACTTCAACATGAGCTGCGAGCTCTCTTGGATATATAGGGGAGCGGATTCAAGTGCAACATCAGGCCTCCACACAATTGTGTCGTGAGCTTGCCTTAGGAGACTCGTCCGCAAAGTAGGTGCATTAGTCGAAGATAAAGAAGCACGGTCGATTGCTACAGCTTTGCTTGTTGACACTGTTGTTCCTCATGCCCCCTTCCTCGGGTTGGGAGGCTCGGGAAGAGATGGAGGAGGGATGGCAAAGGGTGTCTTGGTGAAAGGGACGTGGGAACCTACGGGGAGCGGAGCGTTCGAGGAGGATACCAGTTAGTATAACGTATAATGAGAAAAAAAAAATTAATGTTAGGATTGAAATCATCAATTATGATAGATTAAAAACAAATTATGCTTACTTTTTATAGTTAACAAAGTATCTTGGATGTCATGAAGTATCATATCGTCTATAAAATATATGTGTGAGTTAGAAATCTAACAGTGCCATGATCAGCGTGAAATAATTTCAGCTCATTTAATGGAACAGAAAAAATTAGCCAAACTGCACAAAATGCATATATGTCGAAGGTGATCGATCACCCCCGTGAAGAGTTGTGCGTCTACAAAAGCATATAGGTAGTCTACAAGGTAGGTAGATTAAACCAAAGCATCTGATGACAAAATTGAGATGCCTAAACGTCACCGAGACAATGTATCCACAGCAGGACATGACTAAATCATGCATCTCTCCTGTCTCCCATTGTAGGTTCTGTTGCTTGAGTCATCGATCTCCCATCTCGGATGATCGTTCCGCCACCTAAAGGCCATACCACCACTTATAAGACTATAGTTACATAGTCTCTTTGGGGTCCTCCGATAAAATTGAAGTGATACAAAGAAATAAAAAGACTATAGTTACAGAAGTGCAAATATTTACCAGATGTAACACCAGAAAGATCACTTGCAAGTGGGATCCCTGCAAGTTGGCTTATCCCATGACACATATCTCCATGAACAGGCACTTTAGCTTCATTCATGGTTGTCCGTTCGCTAGATTTGGAAGAGTGAGAGGTCGACCATGACCCACCATTTATTCTGGCTAGAGCCATTATAACGTCTGCCTGTAGTTCAACATCAAGTATGAAGGCAATTATTGTTATTGAAAATATTAATCAATTGGAAAATTGCTGGCTCAGTTGATGTGGAGACAAATTAGAGCGAGAATGATCCATAAAGTAAATGAGAAAGAAGGTCAAAGTTTTGCCAAACAGGAAATAAATAGATCAACAGCCACCAAGTACGGTTAGCTAGCATGTGAATTGTACCAAATATATATAGATGATATGCTGGTCAAGTGTTTGTGTTGAGTAGTACTAAATCCACCATACAGGCCAGTTTCTGAAGTCTAAACCACAAAAGGCACCGAAGCAATTTGCCGACCCCATTCCAAGAGAGATGAGTAGCCATTCTCCAAATTATGCAACATGCCACCTTCTATGCTACATGCTTCTATAATAGATTTAAAGTTTTCATCAAGATCATTAACATGAAAATTAGATGGACCTTATTTGGTTGGACATTATCAAAAACATGCGCTTGACCAGCATAGAATATTGTCATTTGACGACCAGCAGATGATGTCGTAGAACACCTGCAAAACACAAGACAAAGAAGGTTTCTGACACTGATGTCTTCATAGTCGTATCTACTAACAGATGAATCAAGGTTGCCTTGTAATCCTGTAGAAATATATAAGGCAAAATCCACTAAATTAGAGAGACATACCTTACAATATTAGAAGGTTCTGATTCAATAGCCAGAGAAGACTTGGGTTTATTCAAGAACCCAGTTGAGTTTCTCCCAAAAGCCATGTTAATTGGGTTATCAGTACTCATAACTCCAGATCCTCCAATGGCTGTTTGAGAACCATCATCTGTAGCAGATTGTGAAATAATCATTGCAACTGCATTGGCATCTTTGTACGCATACAAGGAAGAAGCCAAACCTAAGTACATCCCAGCTTGGGAAAACCGTGGAGCATGATTTGATATCTGTCCAGAATTTTTGGACAATGAATGTTCCTCCTTGGACGTAGGAGAATCAGATCTGCTACTAAGAGGATGTAAGATCAAAGAAGTCGGCCTTGGTGGTCGTAGCATTGATAGCATAATTTTGTCATCATGAGATTTTCCAAGGTGCTCACTAACCACCTCTTTTCCAAACATCTAATTTTCAAAGTTGAACATTTATAAGAGGTCAATCAACTATTCACCAAGATAAAGATAAAAGCAGAAGATTTAGCCGACAAAGGATAAAAGTAAAAGAGCAAAGTTAGTACCTTAACCAGGCATGAGCTTTTGAGAGAATCTGAGCATACAGGATGCACTCTATTTATTGAACCTGAATGTATTGATTCAGAACAGCTCCTCTTTCTTCCAGACAATGTATTGCCAACATCAGGCCCTGGTACAGCACTCTTCCTACCATGAAAGTGAAAAACTTCAGAACCTTTCACCCCCTGCCTCTCTACCAAGGATTAGGAAAGGGAAAAGAAATAAACTTTTTCTGGTCAGCCAGATATAAATTGCTATATGTGAGAAAATTCAGTACCAATCAGCATATAAATATTTGTAGAGAAATTAAAATCCCTATCACCACATGTGCTAGAATATTCATAATTAACAGACCAAGATCCAGGAGAAAGGAAAAGAAGAAGACCTGACAATGTACAACACATCATAGCAAGGAGTAACAAAACAAGTATACAGAAGCCACTGGTGTCAAAGCAATGCTATTTTCCAAATCTGAGGCAAAACGTACCATCTGCAATGATCATGCTCCTAGGAATAACATGCAGCCATACATCACAACTATTTGAGGAAATTCACATTAAAAATTGACAGAACAAGAAATATGCATAATTGAAGTGCTAGTAGTCTTATAAACCTCACTCAATGGAGAATTGACCCATTAACTTAATTAAGTGTCGATACACATGCACTAAAATGTTTAAACCCAAGTTATTAATAGTAGACCCATCTAGTCTTATAAACCGAATCGATTCTCTCCTCACCCAAGGCCCAATTCATACCCAAACACATGTGAAACATGACTCATCAAATTTTTATGTTTAAAATCACAAGACCCAAATTAATGACAGTTTATCTATCTAATTTTATAAACCAATTCAGTTATACCTGGACTTCCAATAACAAGTGAATTAGGGCATCATGTTATATCAATTATGCACAAGGACCCCAACCCTAGTTGGCCCAAGAGTCTACAAAAACACAAGAAACATCAAAAAGAAAAGATATTCTCAAGCAACCCAATTAACATCGAACACTAACTCATTACTCAGAACTGCCAATAGAACGTTAAACTTTTAGTGGAAGAAAAAAAACCTAGAAAAGGAAAATATATAAAGGCAATTCAAAGTATTAAATATGCCAAGTATCAAAAAAGAAAGCCATATAGTATACATGAAGTTATTTAAGAATAACAAGTTTTAGATGATCATTGATGCTTAGAGTGCATAAAATAGGTTTCACCTTAATATATCCCAGTCTGATGAAAAGAGAACTTAAATCTGAATAAGTTGATCTCCCTTACTTTTTTTAAAGGCATCAAATGATACCAGAGAGGCAAAGTATTCCATACTGACATAGGCACCGTTGGAAAAAATTAAAAACCACAAATAAAAAGAGAGGCTAATATCAGAAACTTCAAAACAACGAGTAATCTGTGAAAAAGACTGATAAAACATCTAGTTTACAAAAACAACCACAGACCAATTAACAAGTAGCATAGCCTTTCATAATTATCTGTGAAAATGACATTTAAAGTTTCTATACAAGGAAACTTTGCACTGCCTATCACTAATAAATCATGGAAGTCAGATTGCAAACAGCACATTGAACAGCTGAAAAGCAAAGTGGTAAATGAACAACCACAGGTAGCAAAATTTCACTCCATATTGTAAGAATCACAGTGTCACTAGTAAATGAAGGCTAACACTATGCAAAAGCCTAAAAGCTTAGGAAAGTAGAATAGTCAGCTAGTTCGTTGAATGGTGTTGTACATGGGGAAACCACCATAAAACAGATAACAGCGTTTGTATACTACAAGTCGATCACCGAAAAGATGAGCTGTGCAGAATGGCAGCAAAATAAGCATATAAAACCAACTAAAAACAAATCAAAAGAAGAAAAAACAAACAAGCATTTACATACAACATATAGTAAGCGGAGGAATTAAGAGAGATTTCTGAAAAAGAAAGACAACCGAAATGTTCTGCAACAGAATAACTTAATTCAACAAGCAATCAAACAAAAAAATTAGTCTCGAACTTGATATACCATCCGAAGAAACTACAGCTATCAAATGTGCAAAGCAAAAGAAAAAAATGAAAGAAATTGGTTTTTAGCCAATTATGCAGTCTCTAGAGACGAGCTTCAAACAAAAGGCATCTTTGGGGCTAATAAATGTACCACGAAAAGTAAAGAATGTCCAAAACAAAAGGCATCTTCCTGTTAGAAAACTTCAACGGAGAACAAAGATCTGATACGAGGAGCAGAAGCAGGTCATCCCAGTACCTTCCCAAAAGAAACAGAAACAAAGAAGAAGCCAGAACGAACCTGAACCGAGATCACAAGTTGGCGACATAAGGCCACGATGGCGGGCTGCAGAGACCACCACCGAGGCAGCATAGGCGTCGTCGGCGCCACTGCTGTGTCCGCCCCTGGAGAGGAGATCCGGCGGGGGCGTCTTCTCAGCGCAGTGCACGCTCATGCCCAAGAAGTCATGGAAGCAGGGATTTTCCTTTTGCTTGCTCTCATCCCGGCCCATATCCAACACCACCACCACTACCACAACCGTAATCCTCCGATCCTCCGACACCCCATGCCGACGTCCTGCAATCCCGAAGCAGGGCTCGGACTCCCAGAAAGGAGAAAGAGAAATAAAGCTTGAGCGAGGGTTCTCAAAAGGGGAGGGAGGGGGTATAGGAGACGGAGTGGGAGAGAGAACTTTTAATCAGAGGAATCAACACACCGGAAAGCAGAAGGCAGGTGCTTTGCGTTCTGGTCCCCTCCTCACTCTCCTCTGCCTTTATTTTTCCTCTTTTCTTTTGATTTTTTACCCTCTATTTACACTCATTTTGAAACATACAGACTCTCATTCTCGACCTGAAGCGAATGCCACTGCTTGTGATATTCCATAACCCTCTCCGTCTTTCTCTCTCTATATAATATATATATATATATATATAGAGAGAGAGAGAGAGAGAGAGAGAGAGAGAGAGAGAAAAAAAAATGTCTGTGAAATCTCTCT